>JAAXOA010001531.1:0-15668 GCA_036561885.1 Salina celebensis
CCAATCTGCAAAAGATAATTAGTTTTTATGGATATCTACAAAATAGGATTTAATACCATGACGACTAGTTTATCAGATATTAAACATTGAAACAGTGCGAAAATGAAAGGAAGATTACCTTCAAAATGCACACTATCCAGAGCTATCTAGGCTACACTTTCAGTAATAAATCATTATTAAAACCAACTATCTTTCAATGTATAGCGTTCTGGATATGGTGCTTAAGCCTCGCTTTCTACTTTAATCCCAGTATGTCAAATGTATTGACACTGTTACCAATATGAGAGAAACTCGGAGGTTTACTTAATGGCAAGATTTATTTGACGTTAAGCAGAACTTTAGAAACATTCCATTTTAGGAAGAGTGAAATCATAGCTACTGGAACTTGCATAAGAATATACGATGAATCGGGGGGAAAAGTTACATATAAAGTATGATGTCATTATATAAGGGTTGTCAAATGTCATCAAACGAAATACTTTTTGTATCGCAAGAAACGCCAATAAGTAATTTATTGAAATGACTTGTGACAAAGTAGATGGAAACATAAAGTTTGTTTTATTTTAGAAGGACTACACATAGAGTACATAAAGTTTGCCACATGTTCCACTTCCTCTTTACAAAACTTTTACAATTGTTATTGTATTATGAATGATTTTTAGGCATATTCTAAAGCAAAGGTTGCCATAAGTTAATCAAGCTTGACTTGGCAAACTTGACAAGCCATTATATTCTAGCGGAATGGACAGTCCAACGTAATGTAATGTAAAATGAAAGTTCAGACAACATTACCACATTCCATTTCATTTCCTGCGCAATTCCCTTTAATTTTTAAACGGGCAACATTACAAGCTCTATTTCCTGAAAATTCTGAATTACGCTACTTACAGCGGTAGGGCCCGTTTCAGTCTGTGTTTTTGTTTTCAAGCAAAACTCAAAAGGATGATATCATTTCGATCAATATGAGCAGAAGAAAGTAGACAACGAAAAGTGAGTGTAACCGAAACCGTCAGCGGTATCAGTAATGACTTCATTTACGACAAAAACCTAAACACATAGACTATAATATGTTTGATATGGAAACTGACAAAGCCACATGTAATGCAATATGCAGATATTCCTAATACCTTAACTAAATTAACTCCGATATGGAAATTACATCTTAATTTGATTACTTGTTCGGTTTGTTTTCTTGATAGAATAAAAGTTTTTACCATGCCTAAGTTAAAGAATTAAAAGACATTCACAGTGTATGGTAACTGCGGGAACATTCGCCCGCAAAATGATCATACTCAACTCAGCATAAATTAATTTCGAATTTTAGAAAGAAACGAACAATAAATAGCTAAAACTACAACTACTATCGTTTTGAGCTATGTATACCATACTTACCAAACAATACATGGATTAACTACTATACATTGATAAAATCTTATTAAATTTGGTAAAACTAAAAGTAAAATTAAAGTAATTTTTAGCAATAACCGCCCTTGACAGTACAGCTCATCAATCACACGCAACCCACGCCGTCAGCCACACAGAATTAACTACGAGTGAAAATCAATAAGGTAAAATCGATAAGAAAACATGGTAACATGTAAGACTCAACACAAAACGTCGTTTTTGTAATATGTAATGTAGCTAATGTTATGCATCAAAGCCCACACACCTGTTGTGCGTGCATCAATGTTAGCTTTTAAATTCATATTAACATAAACTAGTGCTACCATTACAGGCCTAGAAGGGGGACAAAAATAACGCATGGATTGTGTTTGTGAATGAAATTATGTATAAAAAATGTGTGTTTATTTTGGTAGTAACAAGAATTAGTGTGGAATGCGTTGACCGTGACGAAAATTAACTTACTTGTTCATCCCATGTTGGAGAAGTTGGTCCACACTCATGTCTCCCCTTTCCGCAGCAGCTATCAAAGCAGCATCATTACCATCGGAAGGCCCCTCAATTGGAAAATCTAAATTTATAAAAGAACCCGTTGTTAACGCAAGTGCATGAATGATGAATGCGTGTGAAAAAAAAATTCCCACGTTCCATTAACGAAACGTGCAACACATGTCAAAAAAGAAAATACTTCAAATGTGACATCATAATAACAATATTGTATTAATACACAACTGTGTTCGTCTTGCTAATGTAACAGACAACATCCCTTTCTCCATTTGGCCTTTATTTTCTGTAATACAAGAACGTAAGTCACGCCAGAGTTTTTACGATTTTACACTCTTTTCAACTCTTATATCCAATTCTTTTGTTTGGTTGACGGTTTTGGAGGAGTTTTTCTTTTGTGCATTTTGTTGGTGAACTGTGTTCCCTCTATAACTTATTATCATTACCTTTCCCTGTAGCGAACTTTCACATTTCTCTGTGTGAGAGTAGCGGAAACTGTTTTCTTTTTTTTTCTCTAGAGCATTTTTCCTTCCCTCAGTTTCCCAACAACAAAGAGTATTTAATAGGGAGTATTCCTCTTTTTCAGAGTGACAGCGTAGGTAGATCAATGTCATGCCTTTTTTAAAAAGCAACCTCTATTGTAGTTTTAGTGAGAAACCTAGGTGCTGGCACACATGAAAACATAAAGAGTATGAAGTTAGAGACGAAAAAAGGCTTGCGTCCAATTAAATGTTAGTCAGAGTTTCATGGAAAAAGTTTTCTCGCTTCCGTCTATGTTCATGCTGACGGCAAAGGAAAAAAAATTGTCAAAAACATTAAGCCAGGTTCTGTAATGAAAGTCTTTCTGAACGACAACTTCTGCAAGTGATCAAAAAGTAATTAAATTTGTTGATTTTCATGTTGAGTAGACACTCAGGTAATTTACACCATGGAAAAACTATATAAACTGGATAGATACTACTTTACCTTTACTTTTCTTCATTATACTTTGCCTTGCTCGTATCAACACGTGGACCCCTATGCATAATGGTTTGCTGGTTTTCATATGGTGCAATCTAGTTCTCAAATCATTGACAGCTCTAACACAGGTGAAAATTGAATTTAACGACTTTATTATGGCACCATGGCGAGTTTCAATAGGCTGCACCACACGTGTTCAATACTCTTAGTATGTATGAAAAATATAGACAAGGAGTTACCATGGATATTTGGTAATATATCGCATAACCCCTAGTTTTCAGGTGACGGAACAACTTGTAGGGCACTTGGAAAAAGTTTGGATTTGCTTTACATTTCGCCCACACAATTCCGACGGAAAATTTATTAACAAAGTTTCCATCGTAAGTGCCTCAAAACATAATAAATTTGGAGACGGTGAAAACTTTGCAAAAGCAAGACAAGCTTAGGAGTGTTGCAAGAGTGTCTTTCATGTCGGTTGAAGTACTTTAATGACCATGATTATCAATAAAGAGAATGTTTCGAAAACAAATATGATGTTTTTGAAGCTTAACTTTAATCTGAAATTGCTGTGAAGTTTATAAATAGAATTGTTCTGTGTACATGACTACAACCATTTTATTTCTAGCTTCGATACTTTCTATCATATTTTTTGAAAAAAACATGTATTTTATATTTTTTTTTATCCAAAACCCGACTGTACATGATTGCTGAAAAATTAAAAATATGAAAAGTGGGTGTGCGGCTTTGACGCTTACATTTAAATAATACAACAGCTAAAAGCATAATTTCTTTATCCGTACTTGTTTCAGTATCTCCAGAGAGACGATAGAAGTAAAGTGCTCTGTCACTCTTTCTCTCTCAAAACCATGCTTTTCCAGCTCACTCTCCCTTGGCAAAACGCAAAATTCTAATCGGCTTTCGCACGCTCTCCTTGTTAGGAGGCTTTCCACACACTCAACCCTGCTTTGAGTAGCTTAACATAGTTATGGTCAACGCAACATGAATTTTAATTTTAATCTCTATGTACAAATTCTACAAATTGCTGATGAGTGTCGCTGTCTCTTTCGTGCGTAAGTAAGGATGACCACTAATTTGATGTTTTTACTAGATCCATTTTGCCTCACAGTAGAAAGGTTCAATTATTCAACTAACAATTTTTCATACAAAATACTCCCTAAATTTAACTTTTCAGTTGACAATAATATCATTTGTCACTTAGTTTTCATATTTGGTTTACATGATGGAGCTCATAGTCCCCAGTCTCTAGTGAACGATTATGCCTCAAAATAGATAAAAATATACTATATCTAGAGATGGTGATGCATTAAGTGGTTTACATGTATTACATCGAAGTGCTGACTTGGAGTACTCCAAATTAGTGAAAGTATCACATCCATCGTGCCCGCAGTAATAAAAAAAATGAAAGAGGTTAAAAAAAATACATTTCAAAATATTTTCCACTGAAATATGCACATTCATTTCAGATTCTGAAACCTATTTTGAAATCGAGGGGAGTTGGGGACGGCGGTCCCACCAATAACATAGCAAATGTTAATTTATAATACGATATCCAAGGACGTGTGGGAGGACGGTTGCACGGTTAAACTAGTTTAAACCGACGAATATAACCAACTTCGTCAATGTCCCGATTGGGTAGGGCTAGGTAAAGCATAGAACATTGTAAAAAAGATACATATATGTACTTATTAACTGTAAATAGCGAATTGTCAATACCGCATGCATAAAATATTTGTTTATCCAGTTTGCTGTTGTCATTGTTTGTTTGGTGAGTATTGTCCGTAAAATCGCGTTTCTAAACAAAAGTGTTTCTGAAATGCGCAAATATCAAACAATTCTGACATTCAAACGATCCGTTGTATCAATCCCGCATATATATATGTATGTATAGAAACCGAAAGTTGTACATATAAATGTAGCGATCAGAACAATTTAATTTAATATATTTTCGGTGGAGTTATTGTTGCAGGGTTTTAATCACAGACAGACGGTGGCCCAGTGCTATCATTCCAGCAAGCTTGTATATATATGAGAAAAACCTGAAACTTCTATTAATTAGAGTGCTTCACTTATTACTGACACTAAACTGGCTTGTTAAGCCGCGATACACAAATCTACCTTTCTCGCATTATAATCAGCTTTCTTTCTTCTGGTTTGTCAAGCGGCTAGTCAGTCAGTCAGTCTGGTTCACCTAGTTTACTATTTCCCAATAATATCATTATCACCAACTACGACATAACTTGAATTTTATCTAGTTTATCTTAGGCATTACGGTTTTAATGATGTTTTTCTTTGTTGTACTTATTGTTCTCCTGTTTCGCGACCGCATCTCCCCTTGGTGGGTGAAAACGAGTTTCAGTGCCCGTATAGTACATGCAGGGCAACAGGGCCGCTACATTTCCCAACCTTAGATAGGCCATCAGGTTTAGGTATTTACTTATTTTACGAGTTTCGCAGTAGTGCCACAAAAAGACATTCCACAGAGACTTATCAGCGCTACCAGTGAAAATCGGAATAAAAGAAGGAAAATCCGACATCTTTCCGCGAGGATAGAGTTTTACCAGAAGACAAAAGGTGATCTGAATACGCCCGTTTAAAAAAAAGAAGAATCCCATTGAATTTGTCAAGGCTGAATAAGAAAAGTTCCCAATAGAATTTCGCCAGAGAAAGCGACATTTTCTTGGTATGTATTAGATATGCATTTACAAGTACCTATGTTATGCTACAAGTACAGTTGTTACCATTGCATGAAATGGTAATAAAAGCTGTAAAGCATGATAAATACGAAGCCGAAAATATGTTTTGCTCCCTAATAAAGTAAGGTCAATAAATTAAAGTAAAGGCCGAAGGAAGTTCTCACCTACCTGGCACCTTCAAAGGTTGCATCGTAACAGAACAAATGTTAATGGATAGCATTACCGGAGCCCTTTCTAATGACATGTCACACGCAATACAAAAGTATATGTTAAGTAGGAACTTACCAGAGGGTCATTGTCACACCCCAAGGAGTCAACCGGATTTTGCATGGGTTTTCAATGATAGGTCATATGTCAAATGTAATATAAAAATTCACATGACATCAGTTGACACCTGCCAGGCGTTCAGGATTGACAACGTCAACCTAAACGTAATATGTCATTTAGCAGCTCTGTCCGTGCAAATTCCAATGATATGTCAAACGTCAAGTAAAAATACATGTGACGAAAGTTTGGCCCTGACAGGCAGAGGCACCACAAAAGTTGGCGTAGGATCTTTTCCTTTACCGAAAGCATCATCTAGTCAAATTTGGTTGAAATCGGTCAAATGATATGACCTGTAGAGCACCGATAGACGGATAGACAGACAGACACAGTCAGCTATCTCATTACTTGCTGAACAAAGTTCGGCTCCGTAATAAAACTTTGTTGGTGAAATTTTGGGTGAAAAATAAGTATTCCAGGAATGTGTGATACCTTCTTGAAAATTTCAGTATTTATAAAAAACTTTGTTGGTGAAATTTTGGGTGAAAAATAAGTATTCCAGGAATGTGTGATACCTTCTTGAAATTTTCAGTATTTATAAGGAACATGTACGCATTTACAAAGAGAAGGACACGAAAAGTACACATTCTTAAACCGAGTCATGCTCGAAAATGGTCTGGCAAAGACAGACACGACCATGCATTTTCTGTGAATGGATAGAATCCCAACGGAATTTTGGCAACGGCATAGCATCGACAAAGAAGAAAAAAAACAGGAACATATAAGTTTAGAGGTAGAACCCCTCTTTTCATTCTGTTCAAGTCAAATAAACAGGCTGGAGAAAACATCAGTTTTCTTTTCGTTTGCTGTGAACTTTTAATATGATCGAATCTTGTGGTGGAAATGACATACGGAATTCATTGAGCCTTCAGATACTTTTCTGTCATTTGACCTTATTCTGTTCAAACTGATATGCTGGTTTGTTTGTCTTTCTTCTTTTTTCATTTCACTTCATTTCAAACCTGTTTTCTCGAAATGTCACTTAAAGAGAGAACAGGAATGCTACTAGTCTACACCGTAAAAGAAGTGATGTTTAAACGTTTGCTGTACAGTTAGTTAGTGAAGTTTGCGAGTAGAATTTAAACGAGTCGTCCAAAAGATGTGTCAAATGAACTTTATGCAGCTGGTTTGCTTTGGGATAAAAGAGCTTGGTGGTCATTCGCATAATAATATAGGAGATGGCTCCCAGAAATAAAATGTCAGCGAATCTTGAAAGATACTTCCAATGCATCTGAAAGGCATGTAATAATTGTGCAACATTGGGAAAGGGTTTGATATACGTGAAATTCTGTTACCGTAAGCTAATCAAAAGCAAATGATATACGTGGAATTACTAGTCATGTTTGCAATTCTTGAATTCTACGGAGATCATTTAGAAAGGAGAAAGCTGTCCAGGATGAAACCACTGTTTTTACCCTTTTCTGTTTGATGTTCACAGAGTTCCACCTGCTGTTATCCATCTTCCAAGAAGCGTTTGGTGCCAAGTTGAATCTTATGCAATTCGCCAAAGTTAAAAGGGACTGAGCGATGAACCAGCCCACCTACACATTTTTTTCTGGCACTGTTTCACAAAAGACAGTATTCCACGCAGCTCATTATAGTGCGGTTTTCCATCACTGGAGATATGTATCATTCAATTGTATAAATTGTGATGCATCGTTTCTAGTGTAGCTCTCGACAATCTGCCCTGCCTACATTCTTGAAGTTGTATGTATCAACTGGTTACAATCAATTTTGCAAATCTTACAGAAATACCACATGGTAACATTAAACTCTCTTACATGGAACAACTCTTGGATTACTTCTGCCTTTTGGACATCAAAGACACCGTTGAAACGAACGATTTTCGTTGTTCGAAAAGCAAAACAAGAAGAGTTCAACGAGTATTTCTCAAGGAAATCCTAACTTGTAAAGTTCATGCAAATTCTCAGTACAACTCAAACTGACTAGATGATATGATAGTACAGTTTGCTGGTCTGACGTACAAAAAAGCCTAGTTTCTACCATGAAGTCAGTAATGAGCCAATGCGCACAGTTAAACAAACTTTGAACATTCTTTTAAAGTTAATGAAAGATGGAATACAAGAAATAATCCTGAAACTCTTCAAGAATTTTCTGACTTTCTCCCTTTCCTCAAGAAGTGCACATTAAGAAGAGGAAAAAAAAGTTGAATCCATTTCTGTACATTACCACGTCATGTTACACATTAGCCATTATGCAGTACAGTGACCATATATTTAATTGGTTGAACTACTTTCACTTTACTTCTTGTATCACTACTACTTCATTATATATTCCAAATAATATAAAAAAAAAGTTGAATCCATTTCTGTACATTACCACGTCATGTTACACATTAGCCATTATGCAGTACAGTGACCATATATTTAATTGGTTGAACTACTTTCACTTTACTCCTTGTATCACTACTACTTCATTATATATTCCAAATAATATATATGTTCCTCTTGAGCATAATGTTGATGATTCTCCTAGTTTTCTTTTCTATTAGACTGCTTCTCGACCAGCTTGGTCCCGAGTATTCAGAACAGCTTATGAAGAAAGCAGCTAAGAAAATGGAAGGACTAGAACACATTGCGCTATTCTTAAGAAGATAGTGAATCCTGGACTTAAGTCAAGTACAGAAAGACACGCAAAGCAAACGCCTAAATGGCTTTTTACCACTTGAATGAAGCTCTTCAAGTAAAGAAACGGCGCTTCTGTGGAGTACTAATGCAATGGCTATTAGGCCGATATGACGTACCACATTGATCTACACAACCCACATACCCGCCAAAAAAGTCGAGTTGCAACACTCATTTTTGGAGCAGTTAGCATCGCAACCGGTCTTGCTATCAGATTCTATTCAGGGAGGACATTATTTTCCCCAGTTCCTTTTCTCTCGCAGAAAAAGCCTCATTTTCAAATGGATGTAGCAACTATCTTGACTGGAAAGTATCAACTATTTTATTCTATACCGACAAAAGGCGACCTACATTTCACGTCATATCTACCAAACCACAATACCAGTTTGTCTGTCAAGAGCAGCATGAAAACTGGCTGAAATTACGAGCCAGTCTCGTTACTGATGGGTGGCGAATAACACACTTGATAAGAATTTTTTGAAATTCAAACATGGTTTTGTCGGGTGAGGTTTTTTCTTATTCTCTTTCTCCAGTTCCGCCACTTTTTACCATCACAAAAAAGAAACACTACAACTTTTGTCCCAAAACGCCCACACAATTGTCTCTGAGTCCAAGATAGCCATCATTTATGAAGCAAAAAATACAATTTATATCGCTGCCTGCTATAGCCCATTCGACACGCTCAGTTTTTCTCATCATCCTCTACTTTTGCTCAAAATCTGAAGACAGCAGTTCAAGTTCCTCAGCACAATTTCCCAATTTTATCATCCCATTG
This sequence comes from Salina celebensis, assembly GCA_036561885.1. Lineage (NCBI taxonomy): Eukaryota > Metazoa > Arthropoda > Collembola > Entomobryomorpha > Paronellidae > Salina > Salina celebensis. Next base: position 9,324 of record JAAXOA010001531.1, read on the forward strand.
GGGGGAAATGTAAATATTTACAAGTGCACTATGACATTACCACGGTAGAACAGTCGCTATTATTATGATTTGTTAAAGGCTATGTCGTGGAACCATCTAAGAAAGTTTATTTTTCTCAGTGTCGACTCCACCCATTGTACTATGCGCCATTTCCTTTGAGAAAAACAGCTAACAAATACATAGACATACCACAAATAATCAACTCACTCAGTAGTGGTTAGATAGTACGGAAAAGCTTTCGAGATCTTCTTACTTTTAAGTAGATAGAAACTGAAGAAATGTCGCCTATTTAGTGTGCTCGGTTAACAGCAAAAAAACACTTTAAGTCATGCCACCGTTGCCAACAACGAGAATGCTGTTTATGTTAACCACGCAAACAAAATTTAAGAGTCACACAGCTATTTTAGGAGATGTCTACACCTTGGATTTTGGTTGTAAATGTGGTCATAAATTGTGCTAAACACATAAATTCCTTTTTTTATGCATTTTATCATTGTAAGAAATGTAATCAAGTTATAGAATAACCACTCATGCCTGTAATAACACACCAGTAAATGCGGATTACTCTGGATGACAATACCACAAGCTTTCTCATTGGGTACGTTTCTTTTTCCGGTTCATTGAGATTGATATGTGCGTGGGTTGTCTTCCCATTGTAGTAAATAGGTTTTGGAGTTCATTCACAAGAAATACTGGAAAAGAACTGAAGTTTGGGTGACATAGGAAACCAATTCTGCAAGAAATTTTGTTTTCAAATGCGCGAATGGCCTGCATGCATTTTTCATGACATCATGATTTAACAAACAAACAAATAATCAAGAAGGATAGAGTTCCCCTCTATTCCCTCAGAGATTTCCTGGTCATTTTTTATCATTTTGAAATTTCATTGTTATTCGTTGGGAGTCACAAACAATGTTGATTTTTGTCACATTTTATGAGTTGTACAGTTCCCAAGATTCATTTCTCATTACTAACGGCGAATCTGCGAAAATCGACTTTCTCTTTCAATATTGTTGTTATTTCTTCATCTCAATCGGAAATAGATTTTCTCCTCATTTCCACAACAATTAGAGAGTATGATGCAGGCTCTTGTAAAGACAGAAAACCCATTTTGGAAGTTATTTCGTGAGAGAAAATATGATAAAAAGGGCAAAAAGAGTGTTTTCTCCAGCTCTCATTTTCATTTCTATTTGGTAACATGTAGCCTGTTAGGTTTTCGCCTACAATGCCTAAAATAAAGCGATGTTGATGAGCTCCTTCGTCTCTTTCCAAAACTTGATAATTTCCTTTCTCTTCCAATTTGACTCAAGAAACAACTAGAAAAATAATTGCCGTGCAGTTTGGCGACATCCACATACTTCCCGGAACTTAATTTTACTCTCGAAAAGCTTATGTTCGCTGTTGATCACTTGAGTTTGAAAATAGTGCCATTTTAAAATTACTCTGTTGCTTTGCTCTCAATTGCCGGCTGGAAATGAAAAAGGGAAAGTCATGCATGCAGAGTCAAGTTGTGCAAAAGAGGAAAATGCTCTCTCGTCAAGTACACTTTTTTCCAACAGAATAGGTGAAGAGAGTCAATCTCCGGTTTTCAATTTAATTCCAATTCACATGATGAATAAAACTTATGTTTTTGTGTACTACTCATGTAGTTTTCACTCGTTTCCCTCATAGTTTGTGTGGTCCTTCTGCAAAGGATATAGACCGACATTACATAGAATACCATTTGCGCATGGAACTATAATATCCTTTGCTGGCTTAATGAATTATGAATTTCAGGTCCTGTTCCTTCCCTCTCTTATGTTCTACACAAATTATTATTACTTACTACAATGGCATTGACATATTGTTGATAATATACAAGAGATTTTCAGATCCAGCCTAGGGAAACCTGATTTATGGCATATTTTCATCTACTTTTAGCGATATAGCATTGCAAAAGAGTCCTCACAGCTTTTGGACTAAATTGCTGTTTTATTTCCGTGCATTTTCTCTTTAGTTTATGACTGTACCACTGATTGTGAAGCTTTCTAGTAGATAGAGAACGTGATCAGCATATGCAATATAGCAATATAAATGCACACATTTGTTTCTCATTCAGATTTTTCTCACTTTCCACTCGTCACATTTCAATTTTTATCCAGACCAGAGTCTGTGCTAAAGCTAAAAAAAGTGAAAACAAGAAGAGAAGAAAAAATGCAGACTGCTTGTTTGAGCTTGGTTTTAGCTAACTATAAACAATTGATTTGTTTGAACTAAAACGCATGCATAATAGAGTAGTTTATCCTTCTACGTAAGCAACAAGCAACTCACTTTATCCTAACGAAACGACACATTTATGTAGAAAAGTTACACCATTCTATTATTGCCACATGAACAACGCCTTTCGTAGAATTTTTTTGCAAGTACATAGAGTTTCCAGACCACATAAACCAAAATGCCTGGCATAGTGGAAGTAATCACAAACTGAGCTACATAGTTGTCGTTGTGGGAAAGCTTCGNATTTTTTTGCAAGTACATAGAGTTTCCAGACCACATAAACCAAAATGCCTGGCATAGTGGAAGTAATCACAAACTGAGCTACATAGTTGTCGTTGTGGGAAAGCTTCGGAGTATTTTCCTCGAATCATTTCAACGCAGTTGTTGGACAACATCGCATAATTTTCGTTTAATCTTACATTCTCGACAAAGAATTATTACATTACATGAAAAAAGTTTAAATCACATGAAAAAAAAAAAGGTCGCCATGGTGAATGCAATCAAAGAACCTTTTGACTTTCCGCTTCCAACCCATCCATTGCCATACATATGTATTATGGATTATATCAGTATGATGGAAAGAATAAAGGCTTATAAATATGAACACGGGCGCAGCCTCCCACGCTCTTTCCGATTATCATTCGGTACAAATCACAAAAAGTCGTGTTGTCATTGTATTTTTTTGAAAGAAGTACCATCGTGAGCTTAATTTTCAAGAATAATTTTGAGCAAATGGTCAACCCAGCAAAAGAATATATCTAGAGACAAAAATACACTTTTGTTGAGAACTAGAAAGATTTGGAACATGATAGAACGTTGCTTCACTGGACTGTAATAAAAACAATTTTATCTGACAACGGAAATGCTTCGTTCCAGATTCTATACAGCAACGGATTTGGAGAAGACATTGCCCCATTTCATGATTTATTGTATACCATTGAGGGTTCACAGCAGTTTGGAGCACTCGTTAACTTTTCCCCATTCATTTCTTATAACCTGGTTGATTACAACAATTACCTGTTTATTGTGTGTCTTCCTTGCGAAAAATTGTGGGCGTCATTTGAGATATTATATGTACATACACATTAACCATGCGCTACGTATATGATATTGAAAAGATCAACAATGCAAACATAATGAGTTATAAAGAGTGTAAAAAGGATTTCTCACCTTCAGACCCATATCCATCGAAAAGAAAAGGTGGAACAGCAACAGCCATATGAAGAATGAAAATGAGAGCCAATGCGGATCCTAACAAAGCTTGATTTGGATTCATTGTTGCAAGTTTTTTTCTTCGCAAGCAGTACAAGATAATTGCTTTTCGTTGAAAAGGCTATTCAAGATGTTGAGTACACAAGGATAACAAGTTCTGCCCAAACTATTACCAAGAATTTCGGTGATGTTTATAAGGAGCTCTTTGATCCTGTGTAGAAGCCTCTTGACTATATTGTCGTCTTGTCAATAATGGCAATCTCTTTTTTTGCACATTGACCAGTAGATTTACTGACAAAAAACTGTTCTTACAAAGAAAATCCTTCTTATGAGGGCACCTTCGAGAAACTTTTATTTTGCTCAAGTGTTTTGATGTTACTTTCTTTTCGTTATCACTTTCCCCCGTACAGTGAAGCAGTTTAGCGTTGTTAGTTTTCTTCGTGCCAATTTGTTCGTTTTGCTTGACCACTTGTACAATATGTCGTTTTATTCTATTCTTCGTTCAGCCTTAAATTAATAGTATTCTGTGTTCAACTCAATATTCCTTATTTTGGCACGCTGCGCTGTGTATTTACGTAGATGGAGAAAATGTTTACAAAGAGAATGTTTTCTCTAGTTGCTGTCCTCAGATTTATTTACGTCCAGATCGGCGTAGGTATAGCGTTTACGTGTCACCCTTGCTTGCAGGCTGGAACTCAGACAATGCTATAGTTACTGATATTGTTGATACCGTTTGGTACGGGTTGAACCTGTTTGCTTGACTGGCTTCCTTCTTCTGCTGGATATTTTTTCCGAGTTGTTGCGTGCGTTGTTGTTAACGGCAAATCTTACAGGTTCCACACTAGGAAATCCGTACGCCTTATTTCTCTCAAGAAGTTTCTATTCACTGCATAAAGGAAACCAACAATATCTTACATTTTAAATTATCTCACGCTATGAGCAGCACTACTGAATATTGAAAGAAGGGTAAAGAGAAAAGGTACGTCACAGTGTTATTGTGTACTTCATGAGCAGTGAAACAGGATTGAATTACAGTAGTACTTATGCGTTAGAAATTCGCAAACTATGCATTCTATAACGTGGAAACAACGGAAGTGGCTAATGATACTAAGTATAAGACGTGATATAGTCCTTTCAGCCGTATTCATGGCCAGCCACATCCGCCCATAGAATACTTACTAGAGTAAGCTCTAATCGTGACTTGTTGCCTGGCTGTCAAATTGCAGAGACTAAGAAATTCAGAAGTACTGGACTGCAAAGATGTGCGTTTTGTTTAGGTAATAGAATCATTTTTCCAGTTATACCGAATTCAACGTCTGATGATTTACCAAGTAGACAGACACAGACTGCTTTGTTGTTTCTTAGAAGTAGCAGTGAAAGTTAACAAGTGAAAGGCGCAAGGGGACCGAGTAATTTACAATAGTGGGAGCTTTCTATTATTGATACATGGCGAAAAAAATTGGGATGAAAACGAGATAGAAAAGAGGTAGTGGATCGTTAACGACAAGTTCAGTCCAAAAAGCAGAAGAAGTATTTATACCCGGATAGAATTTAAATAACAAAAAAAGAAAATTGTGTTTCTGCCATATCTTCTTTTCCTGTTGACTGCATCTTGTATCCTTCTCCGCTCACATATTTTTCTCTGTATCGACCAAAGCTAAAATGGCAGTTTTCATGATTTCTCATATAAATCTCTTGGGTTTTTAACGAAAATTGAGATGAATGTTCAGAAGACCAGTGAATGTATTATTATATGACAGCTAGTGAGGTCACGAAAAGATTTTTGTGTCCATAAAAAAGGCTACTATTCATTTGTAAATTTATGAGTTGTATCAGAAGACAGGAGTCGGAGTAGTATTTCACGCAGTATATTGTGCCCAGGCACCCCCACACGGCCTACAATAAATATGAATCTATATAAATTATTTATATGATAGCCTTATTTCCTACAAAGATATCCTTTTAATATATCAAGAACTGCGACTCACTGTGTCGTCGTTATCATCAGATTATGATGATCGTTATAGTCGCATCATCGTCAGTCTAGTGGAAGAGGCTGGTTGGAGACAGTCTATTTAACTAACTACCACTCTCGAGTATTGTTATCACATCTATTTTTGGCTTATAGTCGCCCCCAAGCCATTGCCAACTAAAGGAAAAATGGTACGCTAGCAAAAATATCGAAACAATATTGTATTGATCGTTGTTTCAGTGTTTTTTATCTGTGTCGTATATGCATGCATATGACCGGTATTCTTTTGCTGCTTCTCCTGCTAGTGTTTTTTTTTGTAATTACTACTATCATATAAAAGTTATACTGACTAACGACTAGTAATGAGTATACAGTCAAGATGATAAAGTATCTGATGAATGGTTCTGGCGGCGACTGCAAGAGAAAGCAAAAAAAAGACCGCTCAAAGTATTCGCTCATTTAACACTGTTTATAAGCTGCTTTATATGCATTCATCTAGCATAATATAGTTAGATAGGAGCCAAAAGAGAAATTATCCTCTGGTGAAATTATTATGGCTAAGCAGAAATGTGTGAAATACGGGGAATATATAAATTCAGATAAAATCTCGTGATTTGTGGTAATCAGTTGTGATATAACAAAAAAACTGTGTGATTTCTTCTGTTCGTGAAGGTAATTTATGCTTTCACCCAACGGCTGGTTAAAAATTTTGTACGGAGAATCTCTATTTGCATTTTGCCCCGTGACTTTTCAACAAGTTCATTTGTTGAATGTTGCCGAAAAGCGAATTTCAGTTCTTTTTCTGTCGGTGAACAAAAGTTAGCATGACTTGGTTTCAACATCTTAAAAGAATACAGCACGGGTAACTTATCATTGGAAAATTGCGGCAATGCTCAAGGCACAAA
>JAAXOA010001532.1:0-15668 GCA_036561885.1 Salina celebensis
AGCATAATTTTAGAAAATGAAAATTTTCTAGACTTTATTAAAAATGAGTTTTCCCTTGTTATTACCCATATAACTCACAGCTAAAACATTTTTCTCGCTAGTTTACATTATCAGCATTTTAAATTGTACAGAAAAATAGTGCGAGAGCATCATGCTTAATTCAGTTAGTGAAACCGTTACACACCTACATGTATTGAGACCCAAAACAACCATGTAGATAAAGTCTCAGCCCAAGGAGGAGTCTCTAAGATTATACGCCTTGATAAACAGAACTAAAATATGTAGCAATTGTAAAAGTTGAAATTAGCTTGCATTTTTCAATTTTACTCGTTCCTCTGCTCCATTCATAATCGTTGGAAATAAAGTGAAAATGCCTGCTTCGTGCCGTTGGCCATGTACTGCATACTTTTATGGTGTATCATAAGAATAATGTTGAATAGAATCTGGATCCTCATCCCTGATTGAAATAACATGCTTGCACAAAGCAATAACTTTTGCAACTTGGGCTCATAGGCCAAATGAAGACGAAGTAAACACTCGAGTTATATAGCAAATGCACGAGTATCAAACATTAATAAGGTTGTAATTGGACTCATATCTAGATAAAATATATACTGGATCGTGGACGAAAATTAGTTTCAAGTAATTCATTTGGGATTTTTACTCCCCTCACTTTTACCCTTTCAGAATACAACTGCAATATACATAAAATGCTAGTTGAAGATACATTACGGAGCTTTGCGTATTTATCTGTAGCATAACAATAATCATTGGATCTGGTAGTATGCACTTCATATGGTGCTTTTGCATTGACAAGGAAGGGATACAAAGTGCCGTGCACATTTCAAGATGTGTCATGTCGTCACGTCACATGGTTTTCCTCGTCAAAAATGTTGCATATTTTCATTAACAGCTTTTTGCAAGACTAACTTAAGGTGCTGCAGGGAGGCCAGAAACCCAAATCAAACAGAAGTATGGATTATAAATTATAACTGATATCGGTTGAAACACATCACTCATATACTACCGAAAAAACTAAGATAAGCTGAGAAAAAGGTTGAGGTTCCATTATTACACTCAAATTACAATTACACTCAAATGTTTTGCTCGCATGGCTTAAAACAGCAAATTACGGACGGCCACGTTGGTCAAGAAATGAGTCAATTTAATGCAAATATGCACTTTACTAGCATAAATCAGGGAAGCTCCAAACACGAGCGGCACTTAGTATCCTCTCCTTGTGAGTTTGATTCTGTATTTATGTTTTTAAAAAAATCCTGCGCCTAGTTATGTATGTAAGTTATTTTCATGCTGGTGTCCTGGTTTTAGGTTAGCGTAATATTTCATGATAATCATTGTCGCAATACTGGCTCTATCAATACCAATTGGCCAGCTATAAAATTTGCATTCAGGTCCAAGGTAACGATGAATTCTCACCCCTCGACAAGTTATAATCTCATTGAATAATGCATTTGACATAAGTAACATCGTGTTAGGTTAGGTACAATTATAAGATTTAGTTAGGGACCACGCAGGTATAGCACATAAAATTTGGAATTGAAGAATAGTCTGGTTGGTGTGTTATATGAAAGAAAACTAAGACATTCTCGAATGTCTCGAATTCTCGAGGAATGAAGAAACTATAATACCGTGAAACATATCATTTAGGGAGACTTGATGCACAAACTTACTGACGCATGCTACAGGGCATAATCACATGCAGTTGGGCTGTTCCAAATATGTATTTCTTTTATTATTATGTTGTGCTAAATCGTCTTTTAATATCAGCTTTCATGCAAGAGTTTTTTATTGAAGAAACGAACAAACATTTTTTGTTTTGTTTTATACAACCTATATAATTTGGTGGAAAATGATTTGAAGTTGTCACACTAAGTTGAGTTTCCTGGGACAAAAGTCGACTCATATTGTACATGCTAGTTTGTGACCGGACGCGGATACCTGAAAACCAAAGGATACGCGTTTGCTGTCTATTACACAATTAGACAATTTTCTTGGTCAATTCACTCGACCTATGCAAATATATGTACAAGCGTGTCAATTATGTCTGTTTAATATGCAGCTCTAAGATGTTACAAATCACTAAATCAGCATAATAATCATACGGGGTAAAATGTGACCATGGTCTGCGGATATCTACATTTTAACTCGGAATCATCTCCTAGTATCCTCTTGTCAGTCCCAAAAACTTCCATCATCCTTCTATTTATCCAGCATCCAAGTTATCTCTGTCTCTGCTAATATCAGTCCCTCTCTATCTGATTTTTTTGAGAAAGCATCACGAGTGGTTTGTAAAGCTACTTCCCCACAAGCTAAGACTGTGCAAAGGAGATCAACTCCAGTTTTGTCGCCATATGTTAGCTGTTAGTGTTTCAAGCTTTTTTGAATGTATCAAAACCTAGTAAATGTGAGTAGAGAAGGAAAAGTGAAGAAAAAGATTGAGACTAAACGCCATCCTCTTTAGTTTTGTTGGCAATGCTCACTTTTCCTCTCTCCTTTGTTGAACTCGGAGCATACTATCCCTATACGAGATTCTTAAGGCTATGCATTATCGTTAAGACATAAGACAACCATGTAGGAAATGGGAAAAATAATACTAGAATTCTTTTTAAGTTTTTTTTCCCTCATGTAGAAAAAAGGGAACCTCAAGCAGCAACAGAAGTGAACAAGGTATGTGAGGATTTTTAGTAGGAATTTTGGAATTCTCGAAAATCTGGTACTTTATTGGTGGTAATGGTAGTGGTAGCAGTAGGTTGCTCAAACAAAGCTTTAATACATGTATAAAATTATGTACCGTATGTATATTCAAGTAAATAAAAAAAGTAAAGGAAAAAGAATAAAAAAACAAGCTTATACTAAGAAAAGTGGCAGAATCCTTCGGTGGAGCTTCATATATTCGAAAAAGAAGCCATTTCACTTATGCTAACGAGTTGAACAGGCGACAGGAATCAAGAATCGTTCCCCATTTGTAATCCCTTTTCCTCTCTCATGATTTCCTTAAATGTGTTCTTTCCTCTTTCATCTTTGGACTCACATTTGACTAGCAAAGTAGAAAGTTAACTTGTGGAGGGAGTAAGTGAAAGGAGAATTGTTGTGTGCGTGTATATTTTATATTCTTTATTTTCAAACTGCATTGAGAACTTCAAGTTACTCAAGTTAACGCTTCTACAAGAATAGAAATGTGTACCTCAAGATTTTTTTTCTTTTTAAAACAAGCTGCGATGTATGCATCTTGCTGAAAAACAAACACATGTGTGATCTTTAATGTCTTTGATATTCACAAAATAGAAATTCATATATGAACGTTTTCTGCTTGTCTTTCTCTCTTTTTTTTGCAGGAAAATGTATGCATGAAAGGCTTCTGTTAATGCACTAATGCATGTAAACCAAACCAGAACATAGTTGGAGTAAAAGATGTTGGGAGGAAACGGTAAAATCCAAAGTCAAGTTGTTCAAGTAAATGTCAAAAACAGCAGGGGCATAATATGTTTGAAGAATGCATTTGCTTATGAGTGTTTCAAGGTAATTGTGATGAGAGCTAAAGCTACACCACTGAATGAAAAAAGAAAACATTGATAGGACACGTATAAAGTGAAAAAGGCTGAAAGAAATCCACAAAGAAAGAAGGAAAGATAAACTTTAACATTTCCTTTTGTCTGTTTTATTCAATATACAAAATAGTAGGATTAATGGCACTTGTGCCGTAGAGAAGTGTTGTGTAACTTGCCTGTTTTCTCATGTGAAGACTCTGTCTCAAGGCATTAAGTCCATTCTTTTCGTAATTTTTCACTTCTTGCTTTTCTTTTTTTTATCTAATTTGACTTCCACAACAGTTTTCTTATTTGGAAACAATTTGTTTTGTTGCTCCAAACGGGAAACAAAAGGGTAAACACTCATTTGATTTGGCCAATCTGAAAAATTGTTTCCTTTTTTTCAAACTATTTTGTTCCTTCCTTGGTCCCAAAACGGGAATGGAAAACTGTAGAGTGTAAAAATGTAGTACGAAGGAAAATAAAAAAGGATTATTTGCATGTGATCCCTTTTTAAAAAGGGCATCGTTTTCCAATAGAAAAGCTTTCCAGCTTGATTGAAAATTTGGAGAAGTGATCTAGATTTGAGGAAAAAAAAAGCTCATAAGAAACTTACCACGAAATCAACTGAAAACAAAACAAAAAGCATTGGAATTTTATTTTCCAACCATGGATTCTACAATATCGCAGCATTTTGTCATTGAATCAGTTTTTTAAAATGATGACATGAGCTATTTTTCATTTTTATATCAGTAGACTAGCTCTATCTGAATTTACATATTCAGCAAGCATGTAAAATGGAAATAATTTGACTCTCTAACAGTCTCAAGATTAATGTAATGATGTGAGTTTTTATATATTCAAATACCGTGTAATGTGAGTAATCTAGTAATCCATATGGGACAACCAAATGGCTCGGAGAGAGAGAGACAGAGAGGCATCGTCGAGCTAAAGTGACGATTCTACTCAACCGAAACCACATGTGTGTATAAGAATAAATGGTTCTAATGGTAGTCGCGGCGGTGTACGCCGCCTTGGTGCTTTTTCCTTTTTAGTTATTACCATTATTATTATGGATAATGTCATTGAGGGATCAAAACGTTATATTACACTACTGTTGCCACACAAGCTGTTACAATTTCTATCTTTTTTGTATCTCTTATCTTTTCTCTTGAAGAGTAATGCAGTCTCTCTCTCTACACTGTGGCTCAAATTCCTCTACGTTGTTTTAATATTTTTCCGTCTAACTCCATTTATTCTTGTTTCTTCAAGATCTCTTATTTCTTTCCTCTTTTTTCCCTTTTTTTTATCCATTTAACTTTCACAAGGCATGCCATATTTGCGTTCGCGAGGGGATGAAATGGCTCGTTTATGGAATTTGATTGAAAACGGAAGGTCCCCGAGGAGGACAATAATATGTTTCATGAAATTCTTATCCATTGCAGCCCCATGACTTACACCATTCCCNTTTGATTGAAAACGGAAGGTCCCCGAGGAAGACAATAATATGTTTCATGAAATTCTTATCCATTGCAGCCCCATGACTTACACCATTCCCTACAGCATTACACCAAGAGCTCGTTCATACAATCACAGAAGTGAAGAAAGTTTATCTATGGCTTGTGAAGCGAAAAGGAAAAACAAGAGAAAATATTAGATTCGGGGAGAAAGGAAAATAAAGATAGGGCTGGGAAAAACAGGGCTCATATGTACGTACATGAAGTGAGTATTTTATTTGAACAGGGTTAGCTTGTAGAGAAAGGGGGAAAGTGGTGAAACATTACTTTTTAAGTGTAAGAAAGATAAGAAACCAAAAATATGGAAACCTTTCCTCTATAGCAGATGTAGTAAAAACTTTGTCACTTTTATAGCAGGGAAAAATATCTATGAAAAAAGGATAGCACGTCCAAAGGGCTTGGAATGTTTACTTGTCTCTGCTTTAAATAAATATGGTGTTCTTCTTTCACGCAACAAGACGGAGCTGTCACCGGGAACTAGAAAAAGGATAGCACGTCCAAAGGGCTTGGAATGTTTACTTGTCTCTGCTTTAAATAAATATGGTGTTCTTCTTTCACGCAACAAGACGGAGCTGTCACCGGGAACTTGAACACACGTTGTGGTCATATAATAAATAGCCATGAATGAATCCCAGTGGATGTCTTTTTTATGAAGTGTCGTATGTTTTTTGGATGATATGATACAGGACAAGGGACTCTTTTTTATATATTATTACTGTCATTATCATTTTATGAGTTTAGTTTTTTGTTCAACAGTACAATCCAGTTATACAACTGGTTATTCTGATTCAACAGGTGAAAGGAAACTTTGTCAAGTGACTGTTTTATAACAGTAATAAAGTTATGATTACAATGGATACGACGCTATAAAAATCTCTTACAATGTGTGCCATGCACAGTAATTTTCCGGGAGCTTTCAATCGCACGCTTGCTTTAAGTTGAGCCCTATTGACCTTATGCTATTCCCTATAAAGCATAATATGCAACTAAATAAGTTAAAATGAGTGTTTGTTGTGTTTTATTCACTCTACTTGAAAGATAATCAGTTTGGCAATCCTTACAAAACTGAGTACTAAATTTTTATTTTATTCGCGGAAATAATCGTAACACTTGTTTTTATTTAACTGCCGTACNAAAATGAGTGTTTGTTGTGTTTTATTCACTCTACTTGAAAGATAATCAGTTTGGCAATCCTTACAAAACTGAGTACTAAATTTTTATTTTATTCGCGGAAATAATCGTAACACTTGTTTTTATTTAACTGCCGTACATGATTTTATAACAAATGAATTAAATAAACTGATATGTCTTGTTTTTTATATTAAAAAACTGAGAGCAAGTAAAGCAACATACAAATCTAATATGTACTCCATTAAGTCTCCTCATTTTTATTTTAACTCAGTGTTATTTCGCGTTAAACTCTATTGCACAAACAAACACGTTCTAAAAAAATTGAATAGCAGACATTTTAGTAATCTAGCCCTCTTAAAAGTAAATGAAAATGCTAAGCTGGGATAATAAAAGAAGCAAATTTAAAAGCTATGATCATGACGATCGTGTATGGTAACAATAAAGATTGTTCCTTGTTATTAAAAAGAAACTTGTACGCAGACAGGGCGAAGAGAAAGAGAGAAAAAAAGAGAAAAGAATGCATGCATGAAGCTGATGGCACTCATAAAGTTTCGTCATAGACATTATATGCATAACATTTTCTCCTGGTTTTATTCTCTCTTTCCCATTTCTTTCTTCCTCCTTTCCCCTTTTTATCCAATACACCCGAAAACCCTTCCTTCGATGATAACTAAGATGAGTAAAACAGGGAAACAAACTACTAGCGAGTGAAAATAAATGAGACAAACGTACGTTCATATGTATAGAGGGAAAGTTAACTGTAGCCATACAGTAGCTGTTTAAGATTCGCTATATAATAGAGTAATCTTTTCCTCTCCGTTATATCCAATATTCTCTCTTTCCCATTTCTTTCTTCCTCCTTTCCCCTTTTTATCCAATATACCCGAAAACCCTTCCTTCGATGATAACTAAGATGAGTAAAACAGGGAAACAAACTACTAGCGAGTGAAAATAAATGAGACAAACGTACGTTCATAGAGGGAACAAAGTTAACAGTATCCATAGCTGTTTAAGATTCGCTATATAATAGAGTAATCTTTTCCTCTCCGTTATATCCAGAGTCAACATAAGCCGGTGGTATGTAAAGTTCCAAGAGGAACAGCAAAAAAAATAAAAAAGGTTGTTGTATATGTTATGGGTATTTAAAACGGTTTTTATGAACTTCTAAGGTGTCTTATCTCCTTTTTCTGGGCAATTACTATTCCCAGCTGGATACTGAATGTCTATTTAGTCATGCATGCATCTTTTATGGCAAGAGAAAAGATCAACACATAAAGAAAATGCAAACAAACTCTTCAACAAACTGAAACAAGGCAAAAAATTTAGGAACACTTTTGTTTCTTAAAAAATTGTTGATGAAAGTCTAACAGAAATTATGGGATACACTTCCTTTGCTGTTATTTTCGTGTTTTCATAGTCAGCCACTATTAGATCAATTCTAGTTTTTTTACGTCCTCAGGCTTTGAACATGGATGATAGACACATGAAGGGAAAACATTTTTATGCAGTCAGAACTTGTGGAAATCCGTTGGATTTTAGTATTTTATCCAAAGTGAAGGTGCATGGACATTTGACTTCGTTATCAAATCATTTCCTGCTTCTCCATCCGTCGCATGGTTCGAGGGACATAATCAGTCCATTACATGGCTATGAAATGTACTTTTATACAAGCTCTGAGAAGCCTCTGTCTGTGTGAGGACAGTCGACTGAACAATATAAGTTCATAAACAAGCAAATACTCCTTCTCACATTTGCGTCTCCTATAGAGTCAAAATGTAGCACATTATTGTTGGGGATACAGGGTGAAAACATCATGTATCACATCCTGTAAGCGTGAAGCACTCTGACAAGGGAGCATCTTCGTATAAGAGAATAATATCCTGTAAGAACTCAAATATACCTGTAATATGGAATGCCACGAACGAGATCTACTTGTGAACTGCTAATGGTGATTTACGAGCTCATGTCAAGACCGCTGGTCAAGATCACTGACACTAGGCTGCTCACATGGGACTCGTCTAATCTATTTTCCAGAGTTCTTTTGTGTGCACAATTTTTACCGTTTTATGTCTACGTGTCTACCCCTTCCAGATATGTAAGTCAACCACAAAATCGCGCTTAGGGTTATTTCCTAACTCCATAATCAAATGGTTCAATACATAAGGAGCTCTTATATTTTCACAACGAACTGCTAATAATATATTTTTATGTGTATTGTAGGACAATGAATAGGATTTTGGAATTGGAAAGTTGAGTTAACAATGCTACTGCCTAAACTACGTATTTCGCAATAAGCAGACTTGCAAAATTTGGATGCATGTTTAATGAATCAAAATTATATTAAATTCATACATGTGCGTAAAGGGCAATAAAAACTGGACACAAACACACAAAAGATCTATTTTCAGGTGCAATTTGCAATAATGTACGTTATTGTAGTGTCCACTATCTACCTTCCCTACACACTGGATGCACAATGCTATCGATATCAACTGACTGAACCGGACATGTACGCTGTCAATCTGGTTTTTTATAACAAATACCCTGCTTTATCTCGTTCCGGGCGAAAGCCTCAGCCATCCGTCATTCTCGGTTACCTTTACAACCTTAAGTAAGATACATACATCCATCGTTTCTCAATATCTCTCCCTCTCTTTCTAGTGACCATCACAAAAAGATTTTCTGCGAATGATAACCTGTTTGTTTCATTGACCATGAGTTTAAATCCATTCAATAAAATCATGTTATTTGTATTTTTAGGGGCACTCCGAGAAAGCAATAAGTTACACCAATACAATAAAAATCAACAAGGTTTCGATTGCAGTTTGCAAGCCGCTTCTTCTGCATCCCTATAAGGGCATTCAAAGTCCCGAAACAGTGAGAAAGGATCAGGATCACGTACCAAGGCATATTTTGCTGTGGTTCACTTACTGCTTACGTTAGAAATTCAAAAGATTTTGGTCCCTAAACACATTATCTTGTAAACTTTAACTTTGGATGTTGGTGGGTGCGGGGTGCATGCAGGGTTTTGTATCTTCTATCATACGTATCAATGGGTACGAAAACGGTAGCAAACAAATCATACAGACAACCATACGGAGAAAAGATGAATTTGTTCTTAAACCCGTAGAGCTAACACTCTCGGATTTTGTTTCGATTTAAGTCAGTGTGCATGTAAAATGAAAAATTATTATTTGCTTGTACCTCATCCGCGAATGAATTATTGCTTGCGATTGAGAAAGAAGCGTGGTACTGGATTTTCCTTGCTTCTTTTCCGCTACCGAGTAAAAAACCTCTCGTACATATATTTTGGGGGTGCAGTCATTGAAAACTTTTCCCTTAAACCTTTACTTCTAGCTATAACCCTTATGAAGGCGATAAAAAACTTTTTACGTCTAACAGTGATTTTGAAAAAAAAAAATTATAACAATTATATGCAATTTCGTAAAATAAAATAATTTTTTTTGTATGTGCGCTGCTGGCTACATACGCTTATCACATTTTCCTCCTTTTATGTTTGCATTTAACACAAAACACACAAAATGTTATACTAGATTTTCAATTACATATTTAGTTATCAAAATCGGATTGCTTAAAAGGGCCATACATTGTGCTTTGTCACTCATCACCGGTATCACAGAAAATGTTAATAATTCTTCTTTATCAAAACTGCGCATTGCATCAAGTAATAGCAAAGGGAGACAGCGAACGAGGTTTTTATATTTTAAAAAACTTATATCCTGACTCAGCATAAAATTGCATTATGCCAACAAAACTGTAAAATGAATTCTCAAAGTACAAATGTCTTACCACATGCAAAGCCACATAAACTATAGATTTCATGAAACTCTTCCTTCTTAACTCATTTATCCATTGGCGATTAAACCTGAAATTGATACGCTTACACTTTGCAAAGTAGGATTTTACCACAGTAGTAAAGTGTTTACACAATTTTTACTTTAGAATGAATTAACATCTTTTTTTATAACAATGACATTATCACCATCAAAATACGTATATGCCGGCCAAAAAAAAGAAGGGTTCAGCAACCACTGCTCTTTTGTCTGCTCTTTTCGTTGTCATTCAAGCCATAATAAAGAAGTCGTGGGGATAGACAAGTATAAAGCAATACAAAATACATACATCATCATCTACATGCGCAAAACCATACAAAAACTTCCTACAATGTCTGTTGTCTCCTTTGCTGACGATTACAACGTGGAAGTCAACATGTACCCATTCATTCTTTCGTTATAATCGAAGAAAAAAACAGAGTAGAATGACTGGATTAAGACGTTTTTAAAAGACACTTTCTGCATCTCCTTATTCTTTCTTCTAATAATCCCTCTACACATCCGCCAAAACCATTCAATTCACATTTTTATATGGAAAGTTGCAAAGAGCTTATATAACCAGCTTGAAGCTACCTATTAAAAGCATTGTTGGTTTGTCATGGAACAGCCACAACAGCACAAGTGGTAGGTTTGTTTTTTATGGAATATTTTTTCCACCCAAATATAAAAAGTCAGAGTGAGAGGGATGACTGCATGTGACAATGAAAAATTCAGTTCTCTCTCTCTCCGGTCTTTCATTCCTTCCTCTACAAAACATTCTTTTAAGCCTACATTCTTTCCACATTGTTTGCCATAAAGGCACACTTTTACTTCCTACTTCCTTCAACTGTCTTCTCTAGATTATGCCCCTCATGATTCACTAAATAACAGACGATACTGGTAAAAAAATATAATGAGGGGGAAACGTTTCTTCTCTAACCAAGTTTCATTGTACAAATTATAAAATAAAAAATGGCTATTACAGCAAAGTTCAGGTTTCAAGGAAAGGTAGCTTTTAAGCTTGTTCTTATCCCATCTTATATACAGAAAGATAAGAATTATAACAACAAGAAATAAAATATCACTACGTAAGATAAGACTGTATTTGTATTTTAAAAATCTCACTAAGAACAACCGAGAAGACGTATTA
This sequence comes from Salina celebensis, assembly GCA_036561885.1. NCBI lineage: Eukaryota > Metazoa > Arthropoda > Collembola > Entomobryomorpha > Paronellidae > Salina > Salina celebensis. Next base: position 11,180 of record JAAXOA010001532.1, read on the forward strand.
ATTTGCAGAAACAAAATGTACTGGACTTGTATCAGTGGCGACATGGACACCATCAAAAATTTTGCGAAAAAGGATCGTGGCTCACTCTCAACGTCCACTATCTCGTACTATGGAGATGCAATTCAATGATTCCTAATCAGAGCTCCTTGCGATTAGGTGTAGCTAGTTATGATTTTGTAATTGTTCATTATGTTAGAAAAACAAAATAGAACAATTTTTGCAAAACATGAACAATAACATTTACATAGTCGGAAACGATCTAAGAGATGATACGCATAGCAGTATGTAGCTTCAACATTTTCGCTTTTAAAAAATATCAGTTTTAATAACGTTATTATGTTTTTTATATCAGTGTTGTAGGCTTGAATGAGTGTATTATTATAAAATAAAAGAACAAACCGGGATGTGAAGCGATGGAGGAAGTTTTAGAAACTTATGGCAAAAATCGACTGGATAAATTTATGATGGTATGGCTGAGTGATCTCATTGTTTCCTCGATGCCAAAAACGTCATCTCCCCTTTTCTTTTAGTCGGCTCATAGTAAAACTTTACAATGGAGGCTTTGGCATGCATGCACGCTTGCAAACATATACACAAGTAGTATGAATGAAAATTTGAATGTGGATATTCTACTCGGCTGTTTTTGCCTTGATATAGTTTGTAAAAAAAAGTTAAAAGAAAAGAAATGAAAGAAGTGTGGCTGGTTTCACTTCGCTCCTAAACGAATAGTTTTATTCTTCATCGTATACATTTCCTTTTTTGTTTGCAGGATAATGATGATGGTGATAGCATTATTGTTATGTGTATGATGTTGTAGAAGTAGAATACTTGAATAGTTTCCCTATGTGTTTGTTGCTTGTCGAAAATCTACATATAAAATGAATAATGCGTGAGAGTTTGTTACGGCAGCCCTTTCTCCTTGCGTAGTTTTTACAATATATTAAGTTTTCGCAGTGTAAAAGACATTTCTCAATCAATATTTCGTAGGAAAAAAAACTTCCATCGTATGTATAATGTGGGCTATAAAGTTTGGGATAATATAGTACAAGTGCATTCATCTCTTACTGTATTAGCGAGGGGCTGTAATTTACTGGTGCAGTCGATGTCATTTGTATAAACAGAAAAGAGAGAAAAAGTGACTTGCCTTACCAATGTTTTATGCAACAAACAATAGTTCCTGACAGTAGTGACGTTATTATCTAAATGCAGTGTTGACAATGAACCCTTCGATTCCAGGAAAGTCATGCAGATTTCTAACCGTAGGATTGGAAGCTATAACAAAATACAATATTAAAATTGCCTATATTTTTAGATTTACATATTTACTGGATTTATTTCAATCAGTCAGGAGTAATGAAATTGAGCATTCCTCAATTCAAATGTTCTTAGAATTGGATCAACCCAAACGCGTTTTTTAGACACATATTTAGACGATTTAGCACAAATGGTATTTATATCATTGAGTTTAATTACAAAGAAATTTGACTAACTAATAGATTCTGAATTGTTGATTCTTGGAGCTCACTTCAAGCAACTTCATTTTGTCCCAAGTCACAATTGGCAGTAACAAGTCAATTACTAAAACCCCATAAAAGTATCATTTCTTGTCATAGCCACAAACCAACAATAAACTATTTCAATGTCATAGCCATTCCGTGGCAGATTCCAGTTAAATCTGTATGTTTTATTGTTATCCGTAAACCGCATGGATTTCTCAATCCATAACGAATTCTAGTCAGCATCATGAGTTTATAATCTGTACAAGTTAAATTCTACGATACTCAATCGTACTGTTAACGAGAAAGAAAGGAAGAAACTAAAAAATCCTTAAGAATCTCCTTGTTCATCCCTTTCCCATACCACGAAGCATACAAGCTGATCCGCTGGAATAAACCAAGATTCTTAGGTTTTCGTACTTTTCCAACTCTCAGTTGAAGCGCCTATACCAGACCTCACCGCCACTGCGTCAGTGGTACAAATACTTCTTTCTCGTTTTTCTCCTTTCACTATTTATCCTTCCACTTTCATTTCGTTGCTGTATCCTCAAGTGGAAAACGAAGAAGCAGCGAGTAGTGTGCGGTAGGGCATACCGCATTTTCAACCCAACTGCTTTATACATCGTAACTTGTTGTGGCTCTACTGCTACTACGTGAATAATTTTATCATCACATAAATACATTAGCGCGTAAAAAAAGTATTCCTATATAAAGACAAGTGTTCATCACCACAACAAAAAGAGAAAAAGTTTGGAATGAAAGTGCGTGTCAGCCTCAATAATACCAGTTCTGTTTCAGTTTTTTGATTTAAAATCAACCCTCCCTTATACGCTTTTCTGCGTTTACAGTTTACACACACTTTTGGCTGACTGGAGATATATCCGCCTTGGTTAATTTCACAGATATATCTTTGCTGCATCTCCAAAACGGATATTAGATATACTCAAGATATAAAATCAGTACGGAACACGTCTATCCCTTCGCGCTGCGCCTTCAAACGTATCTTACATATCTTTGCACGCTACTTTACACAAGACGACAAAAAAAGGATTAAGGAAAGATCCTTTTGATTTAAAAAAGAAATTATTCCCTGATTCGATTCAACCTGAGCTACTTCAAGATTTCTACATCTGTAGCCGATGTGCTTTGAATTGAATCAGATGAAAAAAAATGAAAAAAAGTTACGTATGGATTATTAGTAACTACTTGTAAGTACTTACACATGTGTTTCATGGCCATGCACGTAAGATTTGCTGCATATGAAATGCAGAAACAAATTCATGATCGCGTTCGTAATGCCAACTCAGCCTGACACAGTTCATGTACACAAAAAAACTCAAGAGTTTCTTGAGTGACGAATAAGCTTGCTACATTGGCATTTTGTGCAGTTCAGAATTCCCCCAACTGTAAGCAGCTTGATTATGAAAAATGCAGTGTGGGAGAAACCCCAGACGAAGTCAGTAGTCAACGACTTTGGCTAATCTATTTTTCTACACGATTTTTGTAAGTTCATCCCATGGTCAAAAAGTTTGTCATTTTAAACCATATCAATACGCATTTTAATTTTGACTGTTTTCAAAACAAATTCAACTTCAGCTATAAACAAGTTGTTTATTCCCCAATCCGTTTCAAAACGTTCCAAGTCAAAACAGACCACAAAAGTATCATTCTTCACACTACTTCATCGAATGAAACAGCTCAACATTGAGTAACAATACAATACATTTTCTGCAACTCCAGTCCGCTCTTCTTCCCACCACGACATCACTTCTGTCGACAATTCAGCGATGTCATGATGATCACCGAAAATCTTCATCAATGATACCGAGACCCCGTAAAGAGTTCGTAAAAAAAAGGATGATCATCATGAGTATCTCTACACTCCTGAAGCCGCTATCAGGCAAAATTGTTACCCGTAAAGATAATATATTTATGTATTTTTGGCTCATTCATTCAACAACAAAGAGGAAGACACGAGGAGAGAAATGATAGCTTATTTTAGAGACAACCGTTTTTACGCGTTCGGGTATACGAAGATCACGCTGGTTTGTACAACAAACTGCAGAGCAGACGCAAGAGCGAGCAAAGAACGGAATGATGAGATGAGCCACTGCTAGATGCACATCAGTATAATAACCTGCCGCCTTTCTGTCAGCATGTGACAAAACAAGAGAGGCGAAAGAAAAGAAAGGAAAAATATAGAAGAAGAAGAAAAAAGAAAATTGTCATTTGCATTCAAAACATCAACACGTCATAACAAAACAAAAGATTAGTTGTATACAACGGGAGAAGCGGTGTGAAGTTGGTATCATGCTCTAGTACCGAAAAGATGAACGAAACATTTTTTTGAGGAAGACACACCGGAGGAAACATCGTGATTTTAGTTTTCTTCACGTTGAGCTAGTTCTCTTAATATTTTTTCATGTTCCAACAAAAACTAACAAATGACTCAAGTAAATTCATTGAACTGACATTATTTTGCGTTCATAGAAAGAAATAGCGTTGAAAGTTGTATACAGCGGACGTGTTTCTTTGAAACGTGGTACAATTGTGTTTTATGCAAGTGACAAGACAAGAGCACAAGAAACAAAAACATTTCAATGAAAAGTTTCAGATAATATTTACTAGTTTTTGCGCAATATTTAAAAACATGTTCAGCGGAAACAAATTCAGTGTAGCAATTTTTGCTGGAAAAACCAAATACCGTTTAGTGTTCGTTGAGAATTTCAAGTAAACGAAGAGTATTCAATTTCTTCATAAGTTGCTTTGGAAATTTTCATATAAACATTTTAAAAACTATGGTGATATGGTGAAACGACCAACGTATTTGGAACAAACAGAAAATTATTTGTGAGTTGAACCCGTTCTCGCAATTTCCATAGGGAAACATTGTATGCAAGCTTCACACGTAAAATTTGTTCCTCGACAAAGTGCAGTTTCAAACATACGTTGTACTTTGCACCATTTGTCTCCAACAAAAAGTTTCCAAAGAT
>JAAXOA010001533.1:0-15660 GCA_036561885.1 Salina celebensis
AATCGATGTTACTTATGAATTTGGAATCTCGACCGGTCCTCTTTGAAGACATCGGCAGACAAGTTCTTGCCCATGGACACTACAAGCCACCAACTGAATATATGCGACTGATAGGTACGTGCGGTTCTTCTATTATTGTGAAGTGTTTAGTTCTGGTATGCATTCGTTGTTATTTTTTCACCAATAATTTTATTATCACTTTTTCTTAAATCACAGAACAAGTTACTGAGGATGACGTTCGGGGTTTGGCTCAACAAATGCTGATGACAAAGCCAAGTATGGCCGCGTTAGGATTACTGGATCGTCTCCCAGACTACAGTGAAATTGTTACTTCAGGCGCTAACGGGGAATGTTTGAAGAAGCCCGCAAGGAGTTTATTCAGACGCTAGAAAATTAAGTATGCACTTAGAATTTGCTATCATTAGTTTAGCTTTATTTCACTATTTTTCTCAAGTTAATCGTCTTGTATAATCATGGCTGTCTCAGAATGCATTTTAAGTAAAAAGAATCTAGTTCAACAATTTACCTAAACTATTTGTGTCCAGTAATCATTTATTTACATCGATCTATTGTTTCCTACGACATTTAAAAACCTCCATTTGAAAATACGTACAGATTGAGAACAGCCATATGGCATATGTTTAATTCGTAATTCAAATTATTAACGAACAGGGCAACTCTATTAGACTCAAAAACAACTTACCTAAGTCCGCCACATTCGCCGCTGGGGACCATAAACATTTGTTTCAAACTTTCCGATAGATAAAACATCTACATTCATATTGAGTCTGTCTGAAGCACAATTGGGTGGCATTTATCATCCTGCCAAGACTCGAGCGTTTTACCCTCTACTGTCAAAAGTCAAACATAGTTTTCGGCTGTACTGCTTCAAGGACAAACTAAATTGGTATCATTTATCGGCAGATCCCCTTACCATGCAGATTTAAGCAAATCACAGTTTGCCCCGTCATCGGAAACAGTGCGTATTTCCTTGATAAACGGTGGCGCTCGTACCACCCATTCGATAAATTATTGGAGACACCTTTTAAAAACGGGGTATCATTGTCCTTGGTGATTATATTTGGCTAAACTTGAGTGCATTCCAAAACTGCACGTAAAATTTTCAAATGTTTGTCGTGACGGTATCTCACAAGCTAGTAGGTCTATTATACTGTGATACGGTCGCTTGATCGCCATCATCACAGGCCAACAAAGCGAGTCATTGCCGATTGTCGACCCTGTTTGTTGTAAATAATGTTACGGTTAGCGGTCGCACGCAATGCAGTCGTACAGTTTCGTAGTGTTTATTCAAAAAACAAAGGACTTTTCGATTTCAAATAACAAACAGAGGGACATTGGCAAAAATGTGCTTCACGGACTGTTCATAGCACCAGAGAATCTTTTTGGAATGTTCAACTTTTTTATAGTCAAGTAACTAAACTTGTACCTGCAAAATTTTGGCTTTTGCTGGAATAGTCCATGCAGCAAGGTAAGTGGAATGATTGTTTAAAGAACAATACTTAAGTTGCTTTAGTTTTTTGGAAGAGACAATTCTTCCGCGTGACTCAAGCTGCATGAGACGTCTTTCCTTTATTAAATGATCTCAACCTCTGCGTTAGTTGCCTTACTGAACACAATAGTAGCCATGTTTGAATATGAATTGGAAAAGTGGTCACCAAAAACGTTTGAACTCTGAAATCGACCTGGCACCTGTGCTCTGAGATCTTGCCGACGTAAAAGAACATTTAATTTGATGTCTTACTATGTTTGAATATATGTTATATGTTATGTTATATATAGAATTGTGGAATTGATTTAACGATATTTACGATTTAGTTTGGTTTGCAGCTTAATCTTGAATCTGTTTTATTAGCAGTAAAATTACTGACTTTGAGAGTGACTCAATATATTTTGTCTCTGAAAAATTCTCAGACCAAGTCCCAAAGAAGCGTGCAAGTTCATTGCTGCGTGGCCCGTCTTTTTTTATACAAAACTTTCAGGTAATTTTTCACTGCATCGACGAACAAATCACCGTTCTCGTTGGTGCGTGTGCTACATTTTCATTTAAATTCCAAACTGTTGCAGCGTTGCAATTTGTTGGCAACACTGTGGTATGGTACCATTACCATCATGTTCATCTAATGGAACTATTAGAAGCAAATCACATGATGTTGTTCCTTTTTTCTTGTCACAACTGTCATTAAAACTGCACAAAATCACTCTTTGTCGCGTCAAATCTAACGCCTAAATCAAATATATAACATAAATATGATGTTATGATAACTTTTAAAAATCAAGCAAAACCCATGAATTAACTTAAGTTTCTAAATTTTCTGCTTCAAACATCGTGTAATCTGTAAATCTACAAATAAATATCTGTGATTTCGTTATGATTTCATACATTTTCCATTACTGCTCTCGGGTCTGTACGTAACAAGTAAACTTTAAACGAGTCTCTCGTCTATGTCCCCTACACCCCCCATATCATCCCCATATCATTAAAAACCAATCAATTCTGATAGAAAAAAAGACGTTCATAGGTAGATACTTGATACTGCATTTTTCAGGAACCTACTGGGATAACACTTAAGAATTCAATCCGGCGGAAACAATTTGCACGTAGAAAGGACAAAGGAGTGCACAAAGAAAGATGCAAGCGTTTATGCAAGCAAAAATGAAAGTAAGATGTGCTGTGGTCAGTGCGTTCTGCATTGGCTTGCACATGCCATTTGCCATTTACCTGATTGAAAGCAGGTTGAAACGATTAAGTAAATTTATAAGCGCTCACATTTTTGGTAATTAAATTTCATTTATACTGAAATCAATGAGTCAGCCATGCCAAATAAATGAAAGAGGCTGCAGGAAACCGTAAGTATTTGAGATGTAATGACGGTGCAGAAATAAATGCACAACTTGAAACTAACAGAGCCATTTGCCATTTACCTGATTGAAAGCAGGTTGAAACGATTAAGTAAATTTATAAGCGCTCAAATTTTTGGTAATTAAATTGCATTTATACTGAAATCAATGAGTCAGCCATGCCAAATAAATGAAAGAGGCTGCAGGAAACCGTAAGTATTTGAGATGTAATGACGGTGCAGAAATAAATGCACAACTTGAAACTTACAGGCTAAGTATAAACCGAAGAATAGTTTGTAATCAGATATGTGTTTTCTAGGAACTGCTGCATTAAATTTGGGAGTCTCATTGCCTGTTTCACTTTTTTAAAGCGCCTTTTGAAGTTTCTTGTGTGATAGTTTGCGAAGAGGATGTTTTGTTGTGACTTTACTTTGGCCATGCGATGCATTGTTCGCGCAAGACTGCTGCAATATAAATCGTAGTTTGTAGTTTGTAAGCATGCAATCAAGTGGCATTATGAGTATGTAATTCCGAAATGCAGCAGTGCAGTTTAGTTGTAATCTTGTAATAAACTCGGTAGCATTGAATATTATAATAGATAATTAGTAAAACTCGCAATTTGAAGGAGTATGAGAAAACGAAAACTATATTTTGTCATATATTTTCATGTTTTGTCACATGAAACATTGTTATAAATTTGAGCACAAGGGAACTAGTTATGATGCAGGAGAAACCCACGAATCAAGGATGATTCCATTAAAACCAAGGGTTATAAGCTTATCTTGTCTCACAGGCAGAGAAGAACATAACCAAAGAAACGTTTATAACTTCAAGCCTTAATTTAAGGTCTATGGAAGCAATTTCGTGTTATGATATTCTGTTGAACCAACCTGTCAAATATAGAGTTTACTAGCCTATCAAAACAGAAACTGTTGACGCTGCATTGCCAGTTCTAATCAGATAATCAGTCGTGCCACGTCATTTCCCAATTTGCTACATTCAGGTCTCTTTCCATTATTAATTAAAGCTTAATCTGTGACTGTCACTACTGTGTTAGATTTGTTTTAATGGAATTTTACTAACTAGATTATTTTATTTCGTATCTTCAATAGGCACAATCAGTTAAACAATTGCATAACGCATTTGTTCGTCTTTGATATATGTTGGTTTGTCTGTGTAATATGCGTCCCATTGGCAAGTCGTTGTGGTCACACTTAGGCATGAGCACGTTACATTCCCATTTATGAACCATACACTCTACTCAATGAATTGTCACCGTCATCGAGGCACCCACAGTCCTTTGGTTTTCGAATTGACCGGTTCTTGCCGGTATGTCTTTTTGTGCCAAAATCCTATATGTTATGAGCATTAAAATTTAATAACAAAAAATGATGAATAAAGCATGCATTGTTATTTTTTAACTGTCTGTGTCCCTAAAATTTTCTACCGATAACGGAAATGCACATATTAACGATGCTATTTTCAATTTAGATGTACGAAATTTTTGTGGCATATAAAAGTAAAGCGCATAAAAAATGTATTAAAATTGTTGATATTATATGAAATCGTTCCTATTAAGCCACATTTGCGTGAAATAGTGAAGGTGTTTGTTTGGTCGTCCTGTTTTGGAAGTGGTTGAGGAGGTGGCCTGAGAAGAAAAAGTTCTGATGAGAGTTATCCTCGCATTATTTGATAAACGGTAGACGTGCATATTGTGAAATTAATGTTTCGCAAGTTGCATAAGGTTCCTTTATTACCTGCGACTGCGACCTGCGACAAAGATATGTTTAGCTTTGTACAGAGGCAGAGGAGAAATCTTGTTTTTCTTTTTAGTCGTGGGTTGTTAATGTACTAAAGTTTAACTTCCCAGTTCCCCAAACTCTTCCGTCTGTTTGGTCTTATGGTCTTTCCCTAAAATGTTTCCTAAACCAGAGCGGGTTACTAATGAGACATACTGGACACAAAACAAAATGTAAAACTACTCAGGTAGACAGCTTTAAAATCGAGATGTGATGATACATACTGTGATAGGTGCTAATTGAAATAATTACTAGAAATTACACAGTAATTATAGCTTTAGATTGTATTATAACCATTGATTATGATTTGGGAACGAAGTTGACGTGAATCGCATCAACTAATCCTACCCTTAATTGTTATTGTTGTTTCGCAACCATGTCATATTAAAAGGGCAATATAATTTGAAATCACTGAAAATGCGACAGGAAGAGGTTTTTGTGTGCATTTTAATTATGCACCCATTGATGAGACAAACAGTGCATTACAAGCCATTCGTTTGCGGATAAGCTGTTACATTATGTTTATTCACCATCAAAATATTATTGACGAGAGCTATTTATTCATTCTCACGTTTGTAGCACGAAATCGTAACACTTTTTAAAAACTCTTAACGCCCTCCGTATTTCCGCTGTTGTTGCGTCAAAGTAACCGCTGCGACTGCATAAAGGGTTTGCATACAGTGAGGCCGAGGCCACATTTACGTAGTAAAAGATGGAGACGAAGTCGTCAGAACAAAAGCCCTAAACTATGACATTTATCTACAACAGGCAGTTAAATCCATATAAAACTGCATAGTAAAATCAAATACAGACAGACTCTGTTGATTATCATGATAGATCGCCTCCATGACCGTGCAGATTGGGACAAAGATTTTGATTCATGAGCTGAGCTATTGTGCAGCTAGACATTATGTCAGCAACGTCAATTGCATCGAATAAATTTGAAAACACATGGTGCACATATTACGTGAACTATTTTCAATGATAACCTGCTTCTTACAACTTCCTTGAAAGAAAGTAAAATTATTCTAGTGATGCACATGGCAACAACTGCCATATGTAGTTTTGCAATAAATGTAAATGGAATATAATGGCTAATGTTACGACTCTGTTAATGATGACTACGATATATTCTTCGGGGTATATCTCGCTTAAAACACAAAAAAAAAAATCAAAATCTCAATATCTGAATGACTCATGACTGTTGACATAAAGTAAATTGAAACATTTTTGGTTACATAATGATAATTCAGGCATTCAGGCAGAGGATATGTCTACGTAACTTTGGCTGTTTAATTTTATTGTGAGAACCGTTACCATAACGCTTCTTAGCGGAAAAGTATTCTGTAATACAACCATGTTTTCCATGAATGTCACAATATTGTATAACCATAGAGAGTAGTTGTACTGACAAGGAAAACTACAGAGTTGGCTTGTGCAATTTAAAAAAATGGTGACATTTCCCATATAACATGTAGATGTTGCATTTGAAACGGTTATATTCTTTAATTTTTCAAAATTTTTCCCATTGCGTTTTTGAACACCACGGTAGTAAGTTATTAGCCATCCTGGATGGAACAACATTGTTACTAACAACTAGTTATATTATTAATACAACATGTTTAATTGTGATAAAAAGCCTGTACCGCATTGATTTTAAACGTTATGCACTTAGTTTAGCATCATGGTTATCATCGCATGGGACATTTTGAATATATGCATTAAGATTGATAACATCTGTACTAACTGCATTTTGTCATAAACAAGAAGGTTTGGTTATGTTTTATATGGTCAAATTATAATCCCTGTGAATGCACTCACACGTAAACAACAATGAGAGAATCTGTTAGCTTAGATTTATCACTGTACGACTGTATTCATACATTCCATTATTATCATCGCGTGCAAATGTAACTTTTAGTCTCGTTTGATGCGAATTCCTGAATATTCATTTCCTTTCCGTCAGATTGCAGCTTTGATTAAGGTAAACTATAAGCCGAATTCAAACAATGTATTTTTAGCGAGCTTCACACAATTGAGTTTGGCACATCCACAACATTTGAATTGAGAGTGAGGTAATTTCGCCGAGGATCAATGTTATCATTTATATCATCACCAAATTGCGTAATAAGTTTAAAGTAGTGCACGCGTTTTTAGAAACTAGCTTTAATGACAGTTCCCTATGGCACATGAACCCTATCAGTTTGCAATTACTGGATGAACTTTAGTTAGTTTGAAACCAACCAAAACAAATTATCATGTTTTACATGCGTACGGTTTTCAGTTCATAGCATCCATTTCATAGAAGTTATTTTTTATTTCTATAATGACAAAATTCTTATAATATTATGTGACACTTGTATTTAATGAATTCCTTATAAATTTTTGCATTATTTTTCTCTGATAATGTTGTCCTATTAATATGCAATGTTTCAATTTTGAGGAACTTAATATGTGTCAATGATTGCATGAGAACATTTGATTCGACATCGAGTTTAAAGTAGTGCACGCGTTTTTAGAAACTAGCTTTAATGACAGTTCCCTATGGCACATGAACCCTATCAGTTTGCAATTACTGGATGAACTATAGTTAGTTTGAAACCAACCAAAGCAAATCATGTTTTACATGCGTACGGTTTTCAGTCCAAAGCATCCATTTCTTAGAAGTTATTTTTTATTTCTATAATGCCAAAATTCTTATAATATTCTCGTTCCTGTTCGATGCGACATTTGTATTTAATGAATTCCTTATAAACTTTTGCATTATTTTTCTCTGATAATGTTGTCCTATTAATATGCAATGTTTCAATTTTGAGGAACTTAATATGTGTCAATGATTGCATGAGAACATTTGATTCGACATCGCTCTAGTTTTCAACTGTAATGGCAACTTGACGACATAAATAGCTCTGAAAACGGATCTGTGTGTAAACTAGACAAGCTTACACTTGTAATTTGAGTTTTTTCAACATCAGACGGATTATGCCGGCAACTATGTTACATGATATTATTGTACTGTGCTCGTCCCTCACGCATATTACATACTATGTTAGTTCAACTTTATGGACACCAATATTGTAACGCTGTGCGTTTGATTGGGCGCCACTTCAAATGATTACCTGTACATGTCATTAATCGAGCTAAAGCGCAGTGATATTCCAGATGATCCTAAAATTAAGGTTTAATCGTGATAGTAAAATATCACAAGGTCATGCTGTCAATGAAAATAGTGGTGATCACAAAAAATGTAAAAATGCATAATACAAATACTCTCACACAAAGACATTGTCGTGTGTGGAGAATTAAATGACTCACTGCTTCAATAATCATAATGCAATTCAATGAATTTTTGAATGTCGATCTAATTTAAAGAAAAAATAAAGTAGTTCAGCATAAACAGCAGCGTTTTCGTGTTTGCACCTTATGCAATTCACACACAAAGATGCGTAAAAGAGCAAAACAGGTGCATGCAAGCAAATTGTAAGTGGTCGACGCATGCTACGTCATGGCTCATAATAACATTTTGTGTCAGGTTAGAAATCGTGATTTGCAGAGGCCCAATTTGACTCCTGAAATGCAACAAACTGCAATTGCACTTTTGCCATTCGTCATCATTAGTTTGAAAGCTCTACTTTCAATTTTATCATGACTTTGATTAAGCTATGAAGTGAGTTGCAATGTTGACTGTCATGCAGTTCTCATTTTTGACTCTGTATCCTCGCGCGTTGCTGCAAACCTTTAGACATCCCATAACACAATTTTCTCTGTAAAATACATTAATTTATGATAATTTTGGATTTGTTTGACTCTTTAGGAGACATATTATTATTGAATTGCTTCTCATTCGATGTAATGAATTACTAAACCTCTATAAATCTGAGTGTTTATAATTGAACCGAAAATGTAGGACAACATTAAATTAAATGTACCTCTAAAACTCTAAACATATTAATAATGATACAGCGTTTTGGAAACGTGTTGTTAGTCATGTCTGGTTTGCACCAGTACCCTAATGGCATTCCCATAATAACATAAATATATTTGCTGCAACTGCGGTAGAGAACGGAGAGGTCTTCATCTTGATGAGTCATACGCTTCTCAAAATACTCATGGTTTTTGGGTTTGATTAAATATGAATTTTCTATTCTACATGCAACCTTAAGAAAACTGTTTGTGCTATGATTGTTGTCTGCATATTGAAATCAGTCGCCGCCAGCCACGACCAACCATTTTTTCGTATGAATCCATCATTTTTCATAGTTTTTAACGACAAAGAGATTTTTTAAGACTATTATACGCTCTTATGTTATAGACACTTTGTATGCAAATTCTTGCTGACGTCAATTTATACATTTTATAAATAAGCTTTTCGGTGCGTTTTAGTTAAAACGTAAGGTTTCAAGTGCATCTTCGTACCTAAATCTGTCCCACTCTGCTGGATTTTATTCTGTATTTTAAAAGGCTCGCCCAATGAGATACACTGCAGGCTACTTCGGGCTGTAGTCACGGCTAATGGATTTTGATGAGTCCCCTTAAGCACATTAAGGATTATTCATTCAAAACATGTAACATTTTGTACCTTGATGACAACATATAATTTGGATGGTATCATGTGAAGCTTCCTCAATGAAACAGGGATGTGCCGTGGAATTCGCCAATTTTCCAAGTATTTTCCGACGATAGTTGCAAGCATAAACTATTTTGTTCCTCGGTGTGAGTAAACCACAAAGACCTTCAAATTATAATTGCCAAGTCCGCAATAATTAATTGACAGTGACAGTGACGACTGATAATGAGTCTAAACTTCGACTACTCAAAATTAAATTAATTTTTTTTTTACAACAAACACAGGCGTTGGAACCGCTGGGAAGAATAACCATTTCCAGCAATGCAACTGCAAAACTCATGCGTGTATTTTGCCGTTATAATGGAGATCAAGGCAAAGCACGAGACAAAGGCTCAATGTCCATCAATTATTCGGTGGTACACCTCAAACACGAGAGCTGTTTGTTTTATAGTTGACTTGCTTCTGTTGATGACACTTTTGAAAGGAAATCCATCGTATGCTCACTCACTATTCAGTAACCTTCCAAAACTTACTGACTTACTATGTTAGACCTTGAGTACTACATCCACAATTGTCGAGTTGACCTGAAAAATCATTGCAATATTTAGAAGGAACTAGAATTTTAAAAACTACAAGTCCATGTCATCTTAGATACAAAACGGGAGTAGTTGTAATTGTAGTGGAAAGTTCATTACAAAATGTTTCCAAAATGTAAGGCTTGCATAAAACATTGAATTGTGTCTTTGTGCTGAAGTTAGAAAACTTTGGCCATTTCTTTTTTCTTTCCAGACAAGAACAGCTTAAAATCTTTACTGTTAGACACTGAAATATTTAATGTTCGGAATGACTATTGACTGGTTTTCATAGTATTTTCTAAAATGTGTCAACCCAAACTGTAAACTGTAGCCAGATAGCATTGCTTTGCTAATATTGCTATAACACACCAAACGTTTGAGCAAAATCCTTCAAAGAAAACGTTGTAAGTTTTAAACGAGTTGCATGTTTAAACCTTCATATCGATTATGAAGATTCATCTTCCTTCGCAAATCTTACTTTCCCATTTGAGCTTGTTCAACACAAAAAATCTTCACGGTTTTGTCTCTATGCCTGATAATCAAACGCTTTGCACTTCATTGCACATGAGGTATGAGGTTTGACATTACGGTGCCAATAGGTGTTCCAGCGCTATCGAATATCGATACCGACGATACCATCTTTCAATCGTACAAATATTACGCTGGTCCGGTTCCATTCAGGTACAAAAACGGACGCGAGTAAATTCGTCTTAACAACAAGTTGGAGAAATTGAACAGCTTTTAAAATAAAGACTATCTTTTTGGCTTATTTTGAAACATTAAAGGTGTATATGAAATCATCTTAATCAAACGTAATTGCCTTCCTGCATGAAATGGTGTAAATGTAGACATTCAGATAAACAATTGAATTGTGTGATATAAAAATTCCACCATCAAGATGCAATTTATTTAGTCAATGATTCATAACAGAAATCGAAGACATAAATGCGATTCAAACATTAATCTCTACATGATTTTTTTTTCGCGCTAAACCAACGTGTTCTTTTCTAATCTTTGCTTCTTCAGAGTCGGCTGTAGGCGATTTAAGATAATTATGAAAACCAGCAATTTGACAGTTAATAGTTGCGTTCACCATTATGCCTGTTCAATAAGTTCTCAACATAGGTGCACCATGTCGAAAAATGTCTAAACATTCTAAACTCATCTTTAAGATAAGTGGTTAAAATTATATGATTCAAATCCTATAGATTTTTTGATCATTTACAAGCACGACTACTCATATTGAGAGATCTGCAATTTATAGCCTTTTTCTTGAAACTAATACTCTTCACATCATCACTTTACTTTCAAAGTCACCTTCACAGATAGGAAAAAACTATTTTGTGAAAACATCAATATTTTTCATAGTTTTAAAAATCGTTCTGAACAATTCAAGCAAGCCATGCGCAATATCACAGTCTAAATATTACGATCTTAAGCTTTTGTTGAAAACACTTCGTCACGCTGATCTTCAGATAAAAGTTTCATTCCTATAACACTTAAAATAGTTTGTTTGTTATTAAGACGTTTTGCCGGATGCACGTAGGAACTATGGGTAACACTTAGAAAAATAATATTGGCAGCGGACTACTAAAATTAGTCCTTTTTCCACATAAATTACATTGTTTTGGCATATTTTAATTGTTGTTGAAAGGTTACTGCTGCTTGAACGCTACTTGTGAACTTGTTCACTACATAGCCTGTATTTTTAGTAGCATATCGTGTTCCCCGGAACAACTTGAAGTAGTCATAAAAGAACTATTATCATCAACTCATTTAGTTCTTATCAAGATTCTTTTCATAGAGAATGGTTTCTTTCATACCTATTTACCACACTAGTTCTGAAAAGGGACAGGTTCTTTAATCAATATAACACGTTGTTGTAATTAACTGCCAAAAAAAGTACACACGAGGCTTTGGTTTTACTTTTTCTGTAGATTGTAAAGTGAGCTGTCAAGTCTCCATACCCTCATCGCCACAAGTTTGTTTTTTTTCTAAGTGCACCTTGTTTCCGTGTTAACATCATATAGGATAACTTTTAATCATTAAATTGTTAGTCTATATTCTGTACGATAAACAAGAAGAAGATTATTAAACAATGAATCCAGTTTAGATATGATTGAATTAAGATATTAATTGATTGTTTTCCTTTCTAATAAATCAAGTTTGTTTGAGGTTTTATAAAGTAGATTTTAAAAATTGATCTGAAAGAACACATCATGCGAAAATGTTAGTCCGAAGGCTTACATTAGCAGCTAGTTATATAATCGCTGCACTGTTACATAACATGAATGGACAAACTTCTCATAACTTAATCATTGGGGTTCTGCGTACTCTGATCTCATACAACTATTCATTTTAAATCTAATCACAGTATTTCATGCAAACTAATTAAGCTCTATAAACATACCGTGAATGAAAGAGCTTCAAACTGATATTTAAAAGTGTTCTTATCTACACATCATATTGCATGAATTTTAGGCAACAGAATAATTTTAGCTGGGCCGAAATATAAACTTAGTCCTGTGTACAATACTCGCGTGAGATACTTATGATATGATAGCTGAAAGCCTGTAATTTTCTGTTGTAAAATTTGTCAAGTCCTTAATTAATAACTGGGTCAGCTCACTAAAACTAAAACTCATTAAAAATTTATACACCTTTAAGTTGCAATTCCAAAAATAACGTGAAAATGAAGGTGCAAATCTCAAATACTCGAGTTTTACGCTAAAAACCATTCCAACCGTTTTAAAAATATACAGAAAACATACACAAAGAAAAGTATCATAATAATAATTATCTCATCGCTCAAATCCTACCCACTAAATTGTTCCCATATCTTAATGGAGCAGGACAAGTTATCAGAGGGAAAATTATTGCAGGTCTTTGTTATCTGTCGTACTAGCTCAGATATCTATACATGTCATACCAGTTGTTTTTCCAAGACTATTTTTGTTAAATGTCCTTAATCCAATCAGTTACAGAGTAACCAATAATTAAAATGAAATTTTACAATCTGTTTGTTTAAAGTCTGAGCGAAATCAATGCAATTTCTATCACTCCTATGAAGAATGAAGATTTGCGTTACCACCACGATAATTTGATTGCTCGAGTTTTATTTTTGAAACAACGACGACAAATGATACGGCTGTTCTTAAATGATTTCATGCATTTTTGTTGCTCTCTCAAAAGAGTTTTCAGAGAGAATAATTGAAATCACAATAAAAAAATATATATTGCAAAGTTATATGATGTATCAACAAAAATAAAATGTGCAAGTAGTACATTAGTATGACTCTGCATGAGCTTCCTTCATCCTTACGCTCTTGACTAGGAATAATGAGTAACTATCGTTTTCATGATTGTTAACTGCACAATGACAGTAACGCAAAAAAAAAAGTTGTGTGAACATAATATTAGGCCCCAAAAAACTGCTCACATAATATATAGCGACTCCGCACGGGACAGGTATATAAAGCACAGGTACTCAGTCGCCTAACCATCAAACTTTGTTGAGAACGCGTCAGTTTCACAAGTGCTTGCTTCCACAAATTTATAAAAACTATTTTTTCAAACAGTGGTCTAGTCTACGCAGACTACCGTGGTCGGCTCAAGTGATCATCATCAAGTTCATTTAGTAAGTGACTAAATTTAGGAATAAAACAGTGATTTCTTTTGAATCTTTGTTGCCCTTTGACATGGTAAACAGTGTCGCTGTTTAAAAACTCGGAAGATTTTAATGAAAAGAATACAACCAGTAATTTTTAGGGCTTTACTGTGAAAAATTGTCGCATTGGGGTATTTTGAAACAAATTGCATAATGGTGCTCAGAGGAAGTTATGCAATATATTTGGCAGAATTGTTACATTAGCTGGATATTGTACTTGTTTGAAAGCATTTTTATCTATTTTTTGGGCAAACCGGTCCGCGTTACGTATTAAAATGGGTTTTCTCTCTTGCGGACTGGTTTGCTGTACCATATCAGCTATTTCCGCATATGGATGCAGGAAGTGTTTGCCTATTTGCATATAATCTAATTACATAAGTATCAAAAGAAAGATATCACTTCAAATTAGATATTTTTTTCGATTAGGTTTACAGTTAGATATAATGGGATGGACGATATGCTAATGATGCATCTGTTTGTTATATCTTATAGGCAAAACCATAACAAAATGAAGGGTGTTGCGTGCATTGTTTTGGCTTTTGTCGCAATTGCGCTGTCACAAGAAGCCAAGGATAAGGATGGTGAGCGACCAACTGTCTTCCAGAGACTTATTCCTGCCGACGTTCTCAGAGGTATTAACCAATGCACATGGGTACATAAAACGTCATCCAGCTACTCTACAAGTAAATATTGTTTTCATGTATTGCATAGATTTCCCTGGAACTTGCTTTGCTTCCACAAGATGTGCTACCTTTGAGCCTGGTGCATCTTGGGACTTGAAGCCATTCTGCGGAAAGTCTACTTGCGTCGCCCAACAGGTAAATTAGCCTTAGAACTGTCAAACACGTGCAGCTTTAATACCTTTTACAAAATAAAAATCTTGAATTGACAGGGCCGCCTCTGGGAGCTTGTTGAAGACTGTGGTCCACTCCCCAAGCCCAACCCTAAGTGCAAACTTTCCGAGAAGACCAACAAAACTGCTGACTTCCCAGGATGTTGCCCACTTTTTGAATGCGAGGCTGGAGTACAACTTGAATACCCAGAAGTCCCATCTGCCCCAAATGCCGGTCCTGGAAGCTCCAGTGCAGCAGCCCCTGCCGGAACTCAAGCTGTTAGCCCAGCCAAACAATAATTTACCGGAAGATAACTAACTCCCTCCAAAGTGATATCAAAACATAGAAACCTAGATTTTTATATAAGATTCTTTCGGTCTCTCATGTTAGCAAAAGAAACACCACTTGATAGTCAGTGAGAGGAGATATCATATCACCCCATATTTAGTTTCCACCCCACCTCTCTTCTCTCTCTCACATTCTCATATGATGAAAAAAGGAAACTGTGATCTTATTCATTTTAATGAAAATAACTTTTCGTTATGATTTTTGTTTTAAAAAATAATGCTTTAAAACTACGTTTTAAATATTCTGTTAAAAGGTACAAAAAAGCACTTTTAAAGAATGCCGTTGCCCAGAGCAACTACCGTTTAAATACCAGCTTATCTGAATTTTTGTTTTCTTGAAACTTTTCTTCATTCCCAAGCACCCTCCTTCTACTTGCCCTCTTTGGGGTTGCACTAAATACTTACCCTGGTAAACGCATGCCATCAGTTTTGATTTCCAGGAAGACAACGAGTTTTTTTAGAATGATTTTATCGTTTTTATGGCAAAAATGATGTACCATTGTCCGCATTTATGAAAAATGTATTAAAAATTTAAAAACGTATTACTTGTCAAAGTTCAACGAAATTTTACTATTCGGCTCATTTGGTTCAGGTTGCCAACAATCTTCAACGAAGCTGACGCATGTTCAGCAATATGGCATTATTGGCACTGTTTGTCAGTCTGTAGTCTGTACCGGCTTTTCGTCTGCAGGCCATGCTGTTTGCCCAATTACAATCTAGCTCGGCGCAATGGTCACACATGGAGCCAGCGAAAGGAAGATTCTTGATTGTTAAGCTTAGCGAAGCTATAGCTATATAATATCGTAAGGTATGGCGTGACTGCGTAGCGCCGTGTGCGCTCTACAGCTTAGACGCTTCTTCCGTTTGAGCTGCAAATTTGCATACTCATTTGGATATGCCTATAGATGATCTGTACAACTTTTGGGACCTTCAAGATAAATCCTTCCCAGGTTCCTGCAGGTGCCCGAAAGTTTTTCTTTAACAACAGGGCTTCATTTTTGATGGGATGGTAG
>JAAXOA010001534.1:0-15658 GCA_036561885.1 Salina celebensis
AGAAGTCAGGAATCTGTAACAAGAAAATGACACACACAAACATTAGTAAATGATTGAGTCATATTCGCAAATGATTTACGCATTGCATGATGATTGCATGATGAGATGACTGCTCCTGTTTAATACTAACCGCGACCTGTTAGTCATCATTATCGTCCATACCTAACCATCAATTCAATACAAAATATTCAGCTTTTGCTATTACGACAGCGAAAAATGCGTTTCCTCTCCATCGTAGCCTAAAGTTTTTAAATGAAACCATCAAAATGGTATGAAATTAAACTGTTTTTTATGCAACCACTCCCCTAGAATCGCAATGAAGATACTGTCACGCAAAAACAACTTGAACAATTCCAAAACATTGCTCAAGATTTACGAGCTGTTATCAGGCGCCATGTGGCTAAGTTCAATAAAATGATGAAGGCTTATAAGAAGAGCTCCCGACAAGACGACTAGCCTCTCTTGCAAGACTTACATTGTTACATTTAGGATTTTTTATTTAGTATGTAGAAAAAGCTCTTACTTTGAACAACTTCTTAACAAGATAAGATACCTAATTAGTCAATAAATGGTATTGCTGATTGCTATATGTAAGGATATACCTTTGACTTGATCTTTGGAAATTTTGCGACACCAACTAGATTTCCTCCATACAGCTACCAAAAAAGGTCTATTCTGAAAGTTTGTAACATGATGACACTCCGCTTAATTTAATGGTTCTTCCACGATTTTCGATGTTTTCACAATATTAAAGTATGAAACCTGTTAAATTCACTATGTAGGGTTTTGAAAGGAAGATTTTTGAATTCCACCCCTTTCAGTAAATATGATATATTATGTGCCATGGAATAGATCGTTTTCTCTTCGCGTGAGAACAATCTTATGCTGTATGTAGTGCATTGTATAAAGATAAAATAGAGAACGTATTATGGGAAGGAGAAACATGTGCGTTGATATCCTTGCAAATGCAAAAGCATAAAAGGGAGTGTGCTAAAATGTATATTGAACACGAGTGGAATGTGACCAGAGAGTTGAAATTCTATCTTTAGCATTATGAAAATTATTAAGTTACGCTTTTGGCAATGGAATAGTGTACGTACGAAACATAATAATGCATGATATGATAAGTGTTGATGTGGGTATATTCATTCATTTTTAAGAGAAATAGCGGAAGAAACTAGATTCTTTTTTCGCAACAATGAACAACAATATAATGTTTCATGAAAACATGTAGATACCCTAAATTCGCATATTAATACATGTAATACGGTCATTTCACTCTAAAGCGTATGTCATTAAAATCAAAATGCTTTTAATCGGGAATAATTGACAATTGACTAATTGAAGATTAAAAACTCGTATTTTTAAAACACATAATACAACATGCACATTAAGACCTGTTTTAGATAGCGAGATTTGAAATGCGATGCGAAGATTATTACGTTTCACAAGTATAAGGCACTCATTATATAGTTATGTACCTAAGAATATTTTTAGCAAGTGTGCTTAGAAGAATTACACGCACCTTTGTTTACACCATAATGTTAAAAAATAGTTAGCTATTCCTTGAAGATGTGGACTGGTTCCCCATAATCTCGTAAGTATCATTCAAACTGCCTGCGAAGGGGATGGCTCGTTGAAGTCATCAAGGCCTAACAATGAATTAAAACCTTGATGAATAGGCTTCTAATCATGGATCTGTGAGCTTTTCGAGAGACATACCGCCTAAATCCAGTTCTTCCAAAGTTTTAAGTATCTCTGCCTCCTCCTCTTTGGTAAGTACGGATGTTGTTGCCGCTTTTGGAGGAGTTTTGACAGGTTCTTCTTTCTCTTGAGCGTCTTCCCTCAAAAGATCTTCCAGCTCTTGGTCTAATTCGGCAAGTTCAGGGTCCTTATCAGTTACAGGTTGCGACAGGGCCGCAGTGACATCTGAGTGTTGTTCCAAAAGCTAAAATACACATACAAAATATATTTTTAAAAACATGCAATTTAAAATGTATGTAATACTTGGCTAGTTTTCTGATTACCTCTTGTATATCCAACATTGTGTCTGTCACGTTATCAACATCAAGGCGTTTATCGGATAACACATTGGTTAAAGCCTTCTTCCCAGCTTCGTACGTTGACATAAGCTATGTATGAAAACATATATTACACACACGTTGAAAATATAATGTGATTGGACAGCTAAAATTGCAACCTACCATGGCGTCTGATTCTGCATCCTCGATTTGCGACTCAAGAACAGATAAATTATCCACCATTGTTAACAACTTATCCATACGCTGTTCTAGCAGCTTTTTTCTTTTCAGTTCATGTTTTGCCTGTAAAAACATGAGAGTTTGGATTAAAATTTTGTTTCCAACAAGTTTTGAAATAAAAAAAGATTTTAATGAAACTTACGGTGCTTCGTAAACCTTGCTTCAGACTCGCTTTTGCTTTCTCCACAGCTTGGTCCTTTTTCTCCGTCATTGTTTGAAGCTGTGCTTCCAGGATTTCCTTGGTTCTGGCAATATCATACTTTCCTTTTTCAACATCGCTTATTTTTGGAGCTGTCCCTAAAGCAGTCATTATTATAACTTCTTCCGATCCTACTTTATCCATTAGTAGACATTTTTTGGCCTTCAAGTATCCTAACAAGTACTCCATGTCAGTTGGGTCCTTAAATTGACTTAGCTGACTCACACTTGTTCTCCACTTTTCAATATTCATAAGTTTGTTGAGGAGTGAGGATTCACTGAGGACTTTTTCCATAAGTGACTAAAAACCAAGAAAAACAATTGAGGTATAAATCATATTCCTAATGCTACTGCTACAGTTTTTAATTTGGAAAACTCCTTTTATTACCTGAAGCTCATTAATGTTAATGTATCTTGTCTCCTCTTCTGTTGACTTGTAAAAGTAGCTTAACGGTGAAGGCACGTAAGACCCGACTTTCTGCAGGACCTTCGTCGCCGAGACTTGCGACCACGCTTTCCATCCTTCAGCCGCTTTTAAATTACTTTGAAAATCCTTTTCTTGTAACACACCTCCATTCCTGCGTTGTAAAGGATAAGGATAAAGATTGAACTATTTTATAAAACATCGAAATTCTGAGGCGTTGATGTTACTTTACTTACCTACAAATACTGTCTACCACATCCACTAAACATGCAGGGGCCTTTCCGTCCACTCTGAACTCTTTTTGTAAGTCCTTAATTGTAAATGATACCCTTCGACATTGTTGACAATATTCGTCGACAGCTTTTAACCAAAACTTTAATTTCCTATCGAAATGCTCAGGATTAGTTTCTCTGGGACGAAAAGGTGCGTACAATGCGTTGACACGGTCTTTATCCGAAGCTATTCCTTCTATTGAAGGCACCTTTCCTAAATATGTCATTTTAATGCACTGGAAGATGCTCCCGGAAACAGTTTGGAACTAATTGATAAAGTCAACGACTGTTTTGCCACGTTCGGACAAAGAAAGGGACAAGGGATTTGAAGGGATACGTTTTTGTGTACAATCAACAGACAACAGATGTATGTGTGT
Source organism: Salina celebensis (assembly GCA_036561885.1). Classification (NCBI taxonomy): domain Eukaryota; kingdom Metazoa; phylum Arthropoda; class Collembola; order Entomobryomorpha; family Paronellidae; genus Salina; species Salina celebensis. The sequence goes on from JAAXOA010001534.1 coordinate 3,533, forward strand.
TATGTTTTTGGAACGTAAATGTAAACATTCAAGAAAAATACCTGGGGAAAACTGAAACAATGCCGCAGCTGTTGATAAGTATTTTAGTGCACGTGTTGGCAGTTTGTTGACTGCACGCAGGTCTAAAGAAAGATCATATTTAGCTAGTTTTAATTAGTGGAAAAGCTCCTTAAAATGTCCGGTGCACAGAGCAGCGTTAGGAATCCGATGTTTAGGACATCGATTGATAAGCTTTTCAATAACTGGCAAGCGTTAACGGTAAGTTAAAAGGGTAAAGTCGTCATTTGACATTTGTCATTTTGCTTTTGAAAGTAAAAACAAATAAGTTTACGTTGTAATTCACCGATTGATAGATGATATCCAATATTGATTGATTCGTAATTTTTTGACATAGATAGCCGTAGAGAATGGACAAGGAGGAGGTTACGGGAAGGAAATTGCACTTTGGATGAGGCAAAGTGTGGAAGACTTCTTTTACCAGAATGGTAAGATACTATAATTTAACCAAGTTAAGAATGTATATCCACGTATCAAATGTTTTTCAGTCATTTCCTAATGCCGTTTTTATTATTAATGCCTGCTTTTATAGACGATCTGGATGGTGACGAAGTCTCAGAGTTTGTAGGAACAATGATGAATCAAGAGTTGGATACAATTGTAGATGATAATTCATTAGAGCAATTAGGAGAAGCCCTTGTTCAACATTTCAGACTTGCTACCTCTGGAAAAACTTTAGATCTTCAGGTGTTACACAATGCTTTGGACCAGGAAGCTAGTAAACCTAAACCAGCACCTTCTCGTCAGCCAAACGATGACGAATCATCAGATGATGACGAAGACGACGAGGTTAGGGATAACGGATAACTAATTCAAACTTAGAAAAACAAATATTGTGTAAAACATTATTGCTTTCTCCCTTTCTTTCAGGCTATGGAAGTTGACTCAGCGGACACATCGGCAACAACAGGAGCCCCCTCTCAGGAAGAAAGCCCAGGGCCTTCAAATCACAGAGCCGGCAAGAACTTCGTTTCTGAACCCGATGATGATGGTTGGGTTACAGTGACCAAGTCGAAAAAGCATTAATTGCGATTATTGTAAGATCCATAAACAAACGTGTTAGTTTCTATTTTGTTAAATAAATGTCGCAGTTTTACCATCAACTCAGTCAATTTTAAATGCATTCTTACCAAACAAATCGCTGGTGTCATCTTTCATTCATTAGCGTTCGAATTAAAATCCAACCGCGAGCAAAATATGGATGCAGGTTTGCTCGCTTGAGTTTGTTTTAAGATTAGAGTCGATTCAAAGGAAGAAAAGTTGTTAGGTACATGAGGCAGAAAAGTTGACAGTAGAAGGTATCTCCTCTTCTCTATGCACAATGGAATAAGCAAAATATGTGTAGAGTTTACATGTAAAAAACGTATTCATGCATGTGCATAGGCAAAACTACCAGATACAAAATACAAACAAGGCGATTACGCATCCAGCAGATGACTGGCTGAGTCTTTTCAAACATTGAAAAAGGGTAAATGTTAGGTGTTTTATTATCTAAAAAGTATTTAGTCCTTCGAGTTGAAGACAAATAGTTTTTACGTCAGTAGTTTGGTGGATTTGGTGTCGCAAGGTTGTGTGGAGCAGGTTTTGAATCCAGTGTCTTCTTCCTGAAAAGCGAAAAAACTACGTAGTTACTGTTGTCAAGTAGGAAGAAAAATATTTCTTTGTTTCGTTGGTAAACGGGTGGAAGTAGAGTCTCAGTTATGTCAGGAATTTTGGATAATGTAAGGTGTGACTGTATGGAGGGCGATAAGCGGAATTCGGTAGCTGCTGCGGTGGCTGGAGCACTGGTAAGAAAGATTTTCCAATGTTTTTATTGTTGCTAAATCCAACATCAGGCTTTGTTTCAGTCGAAATTGTTAAAATAAATGATGTGTTATGTGTTTTAGTTCTTCACTGGGTGGTGGATTATCATTGATGTTGCTGCTCGAGGCCCTTCATCCGACTTCGAAGGATCTTATTACGTGTGCGGAGTATTTGGAACCATTTCCCTGTTTATGTATGACATCTAAAGACGCAAATCTTATGTTCATTTCTTCTCATGTAATCTTCTATTGTACTAGTAATTCTTTATTTTTTAATTGTAGGATCAATTCTGTGTCAAATGGCCAACTTCGTGGAGATACGTTTACGGACGGGTGCGCAGGTCCTCGGACTGCTCGTCTGTGGTTGTTCACTGGACTTGTACTTGGTTTCGCCAGTTTAATTGCTTCAGCATGGATTCTCTTTACCGGTTACGTCATTAACAAGACCGCCAGTACGCTTCGTAGTGCTTTATGCTTCTTAACTTTATCTAAATTACCTCTCACTTTTCCATGTAGTATTTTTAGTTGATTTAACCTCTCCTTTTCTATCCCATTAATTGCGCTCCCCGCATTTAGTAAAGCAGTAAGTGGGAGTCTAATCAACGTACTAAAACTCACTTTCTTTACTTTATTTTTAGGTCATGCAGGAACGTGGGACGGAGTTGCGGTTTTCCTTCAAAACCTGTTCATATTTGGAGCTTCATTGGTGTACAAATTTGGAAGGTCTGAGGACTTGTGGGGTTGAAGAAGTTCACTTTGAGAAGAGTTCCAGACCAGGATAGACTTAATACTTACCCTAGTTTCTATCATCGTCAGTTTGTACACTAAATCTAAATTCTTGACGACCCTACTGTTTGCCATTTACGAAAGGATTCCAGGAATAAATGCGACTGTGTTTTGTACGCGTAATACCAACGAAGCAATTAATTAAGATACTTCTAACTATTAGACAAATTCAGGTTATGCGTGTAACTAGAGTAAATTATTTTCAGCATGAATGCGAATCAGGACTGCTATATGGAAAAAGTTTAAACTTTAGTTTCAGTTTCGAAGGTAGAGCAAATGTATTGAAGTAAATTTTAAACCCACGATATGTAGGTTAACGTTGCGTAACATTTGTGATGTTTTCTTATCTTTTTTCGCTTAAATTAAATAAAATACGCATTTTATTCGGATAAAAATGCCAAAATCAGAGACTAGCTGTTTCTCCATTCCGTTTTAAAAAATACATTAATTTAACTACTGCTGACGGCGTGACTCCTGGAATTCGACTGGCTGAGGCAATCTGCAATTAAGATTGTTAGAATAAAACTGTTTAGTTTTCAAATGACCTTAAATGGTAGAAATATCATGTTATATGCTCACATCACAGGGTTGAGATTTCTTTAGTTGTTCCTGTTCTTCTTTGGAAAGGCTAATTCTGGGACTAGAAAAGACATATATAAAATCATGCATATTTTGCATATAGTTGTTAATTAAGAATAGTGATAGTATATCATGTCATTAGCAAATTTTCTTCAGTTGTCTTACTCTGAAAAGTTAAAGTTTAATGGAAACTTTAGAGACTGTTCTTTCTTCAACTGATCAATGTCGACTGCTTGCTGGTCTAGGGCGTGTGCATAGGTGGCTTCCATTTTCAAGCGATTTAAAATTTCATCTTCATCATCTAAGAGGTTATCGGGAATAATGTCTTTCATCGCGATTCTGAGATCTTCCACAGATACGTGGTCGAATGCAAGTAGGTCAAAAAGGCTGTGAAGTCGCGTAAAACATTTTTAAAAAATTGTAATAATAATATGCATCTAGTATTTGTTTGTTTGTTAAAATATGCAATTCACCTCTTCCTTTCGTGGGATGTAAACTTAATTTTTTTATGCTGAAAAAGTGGCATCCAGTCTTTTAGAGGCCGCACTATGTCAGAAAGTATGTCGCGTTTATTCTGAAGACCTTCGCTGACATATTCTTGCCGCTGGAATCTTTCTTCGCTCACTAATCCAATTTCGTAACCTTTTCTCGTCAATCGCAGATCGGCATTGTCAGGTCTAAGATACAATCGGAATTCTGCTCGACTTGTGAACATTCGATACGGTTCAGGAGCCCCCACTGTTGTTAAGTCATCCATCAGAACACCAATGTATCCTTCAGAACGATCAACACATAACGTTGGCCGACCAAGAACCTGTATTCATTAATATTTCCATATGTTTATGAATTGGTTTTTGATAAACATAATTCACAAATTGACATTTGTACAAATATCCATCCTTACCATTGCCGCTGCATTGGCTCCAGCAATTACACCCTGGGATGCTGCCTCTTCGTAACCTGTTGTGCCGTTAATTTGGCCCGCCAAAAAGAGTCCAGGAACTTTCTTCGTTTCTAGCGTAAACTTTTTAAGTTCACGGGGATCAATGTAGTCGTATGTGACACCATACCCAGGTCTGACCATTTCACACTTCTCAAGTCCCTGAATTTTCTGTATCAAAATCATGCCAAAACAATCAGTAAGAATTCAACCAACCTGGATATCTTTTAATACTCACATGTAAAAGCTCCAACTGTTGTTCTTTTGGCAAAGTACAACTTAATCCATTAGGATACACGAGATCACTATCAAAGCCTTCCGGTTCCAGCCAGATTTGGTGAACTTGTCTCCCGAACCGAATAACTTTAGACTCGATAGATGGACAATACCTTGGGCCACTGGAAATTTCTTCAGTTACATGTCGATTGCAATGAAGATTGTCACGTATAATTTTTCCAACTTCTTCGTTCGTGTGAGTTATATGACAATCCAGTTGTTTGTCTGGCTAAATAAAAGATCTTATACAGTTTCTCATCTCAGTCACCAGAAAATTACAAACTTTGATTTGACCTACCTCAATCCAGACTTTTCGGTTCATAAAAGAAAAGGGGGTTGGGGAAGTATCTCCAGGCTGCACTTCAAGCTTACTAAAATCTATACTGGACAACTTTATTCTGGGAGGAGTACCTGTCTTGAGGCGACCCATTTTAAATCCGATACTCTCCAGTGTTTTTGCTAGTCCAATTGCTGGAGCATCACCAATTCGTCCAGCAGGAAACTGCTCCAAACCAATGTTTATTTCCCCTCGTAGGAAAGTACCAGTCGTAAGCACTACTGCTTCGCTTTTAATGACTCGGCCATTCCCTGTTTTCATAAGAACACATTAAATTTGTTTCGATGAGCATTCTCCTGGAAGATAAAAATGACTCTGCTTGCCCAAAACAACACCCCGACAAACGTTTCCATCCAAAATTAAATCTTCCACTGGAGCCTCAACGATTGTCAGTCCTTCAACTTTCTTTATCGACTCTTGCAAATGTTTCTTGTACAGATCCCTGTCAATTTGTGCTCTCAACCCCCATACTGCAGGTCCTTTTCTTTTGTTGAGAACTTTATATTGGACACCGGAAAGATCACAGATTTTAGCACATACTCCATCCAAAGCGTCCACTTCCCTGACCAAGTGACCTTTTCCAATTCCTCCAAAAGATGGATTGCAAGACATCTCACCTATTGCATGAAATTCATTTCTGTCTGATTCTTTGTGAATATTACATTTTAAAATGTCAATGTTAGATTTATTAAGTAGCGGAAGCTACATTTATGTAGCTGAAGCTGCTTTATGCGGATGCCGGTGTCTGTCCGTCCGTCCGTCCGTCCGTCACGCTCTATTCTGACGAAACTACTTGACCGATTTCGACGAAATTTGGTACTATAGTTACTTATGTCAATGTGGTTTGGGCAAATAAATTTCAGGGTCATCGGTTAACTGTTACTATAGTTAATTGCTCAATTAAAGTTAACTATATGCACTTAAATGGACCAAATTTTTTTTATTCGTTAATTCGTTAGAGCTTTGTAAGCTGACGATTTTTGCATCAAGCACCAATATCTTATTTCGTTATCTTTAATAGTTAACGGAGCAATTAAAGTTAATTAATGCATTTTAATTGACGAAAATCTTTTAATCGCAATTTTGACCAGCCTTTTGAGCTGCTGTTTTTACTCATAGCTGTGCTTCCGCTACTTTTCTGTATTTCGATTAGCGGTTTATTATGCTTACCGATCGTTGAAAATTTGTGGGTGACAAGGACAGTCGAAGCTCCCATACGGGCCGACGCCACAGCAGCTTCAGTCCCTGCATGTCCTCCGCCAACAACAATGACTTGAACAGTATTCTCATTTGAAATGGTTCCATTTGGATATGGCGTTGAGCGCAGTTCTGAATCTCCTATTCCACTTAATTGTCGGCTATGATTTAGATTTGTATGAAGATTATTCACTGGGACACAACATTGATTATTACACGACGTATTTTTTGAAACAATTGTTCTTCTACGAAATTTAATGGACGTCTTATTCCAAGCTATTTGAGAAGATCGAAATAAATTAGAAATAAACATGGTTTCACAAGTCCGTAGCAGGCGATGCAGGTTTAAAGAGTGGTAATACAACTAGTGAAAGTTTCCTCAGACAGGTATTGTACTTTCACCAAGAAACTTTTCACTGCATCCACAAAAAGTCACCTAACTTTTTAGTAGTCGGTATCGCAAATTCTCAGTACAGAAAAATGTAGGGAGAAAAATAGGTTTGCCTGTTTTTTTTTGGCAAAACAGTAAACTCGGTTGGGGTATTTCGAGATTTCATTAGGATTGTATGAAGAAGACAGGAGTGCGGAGAAAGTGAATGGTTCTTTTGATAACCTGCTCCAAGCAACAAAGTAGCGTGTTTATGAATGATTTTTTACGATGTAATAACTGGCTCAATTAACTATTCATTATAATTTTATCAATTTCAAAACCGAAAGAATACAGCTCTGATTTCCCATTTTCCTTTTTTTTGTAATAATTTTGTAAGAAGTAAATGTTGGTCCAGACAAAGTTTGCTCCAACGATTCCCTACTTGACTTGCTTGATAAGACGTGAACAGATAAAGGACAGAATATGAATAGTTCCAACTTTACCGGTAACCCCACTTAATCAAGTTTCTCGGTAAGTTTACATTTCAATACCAGCATGGAGAAAAAAAGGCGACAATGTTTGAGATTTTGTTCGTTATCCTAGTTTTTACGGAGTCGTCCTGCTTATCTACACACAGAGGAACTTGGACCATCCCGAAATTGTACACTGTTAAAAAAATAGATACAAATTGTCAAGTAATATACGTTAGAGGTAATCGTCGACCGCATAGAATGACGACTGGCTTTGTGGACCTTCCAAAGGAGGTACAAACAACACCCAGTTAATTGATAAATAGTCATAAATCATGGTCATATGGTTCCACTCATTCATTATTCTAAACATTTTTTGTAGATTCTGACACAAATCTTCAAAAGACTTCCAAACGCCGATAGAGAAACAGCTTTGCAAGTTTGCAACCTCTGGAATGTCGTCACCAATGACACAGTCGGAGTGGAACGCTATGTTGGCCGCCGATCCAGTTTCCACAGCCCTACATCAAACATTGACTGGCATCCGCTAGAGTCTATGCTCACTGATGGAATATCCGAGTGTTGTGTCAGTATCCAAAGCTCCACCAGTTCTTTCGAAGAAGAAAACTTCGATGACAGCCTTCAAAAACTGTTTCCCGTTTTCTGTGCCCCTTTCCTAGTCAAGCATTTAATCCTTTATGGAGACATAGCTCGACCGTACTTCCACCGATTAGTGTCTCCCCTAATAAATCTAAATGAGCTCACCATCCACATTTCAGCACTGAGTGGTCTTATCAAAAACAAACGGTTTCCTGATAGTGATAACATCACCCAATTGGCCATATCGGATGTAGCCGAAACTCCCGAAAACTTGCGGGACTCAATAACTCCCAGAAACCTCCGCACGCTACGCATATCGATGAAGGGATTTGAATTCTGGCACCTGCAAATGCTCCGAGCTTCTAAAATGTGCGTTGGCATTGAAAACCTGTACGACATCCTCAAGGGAAGCTATCCCTACCTGAAACGGTTTGAGCTTGGCTTTCCATTCTTCTGGGACAAGGAAAGCGACATGACCAAAGCCATCTCTGAATTTATCCACAAGCATCACCGGTCCTTGGAGCATCTCAGTTTGGAGTTTCACTTCTACTGGAGACTGGAAGACAAAACTTTTGAAGAGCTATCCGCAGAAGACATGAATGCTTATGCAGACATCTACGAGCTTCCCGAACTCTCCGAAATAGTCAATCTGAAGCAGTTCAATATCGACATAATCGACAAAAGATTCATAGTGCCTTCCATTTTCTACTGGGAAAAGTTAATGCTGCAACAAGAGTCTTTGGAGTATTTAAAGTACAAAAGTGGATATCACTGCATTCTCCCGAAATGTTTAATAGAAAGGAATGCCACCTCTCTCAAATCTATTTCCTTGACTGTCAGAGCTAATTCTGTGCTTCCTGTTGACTGTAAAGTTATCGGTCATTGCCAATGTTTGGAGTGTCTAGAGCTGGATGGAGGTTTACGACTTATTCATCAAGTTATTGGGGACACAAGAGGACCGCATTTAATTGATGCAGAAAGTTTGCCAAAAAGTCTCAAGAGTATAAGGCTCTGTAGTATTTTCATTGAGTCGAGTGATGCAGACTTTATCTGTTTGGAACTGAGCATGCTGAAGACTCTTCATTTAGAAGATATTGGACAAGGAGAAGGACTCGGATTACGATTTTCAACTCTTTGCGAGATATGCAATAAGAAACAGCTTGACTCTTTTAAAGTCCTATCAGCCCTGAATGAAGCTAGTATAGATGTGGCGAAAAGGAAATGGAAGGATCATTCAACGTTTGAAAGTATGCTGTTGATTCTGGCAACATTTTATGAACTACCTAAAATGGTGAAGAGACATGAGGATCAGTGCTATATAGCGGAAATAGCTGGAGTACCGTCAGCATCTGTTATATAAAGAACCGCCTTACATACAGCAACGCAATAAGCCTATCGGTACTTTAATTATGGATTCTGCGATTTGACAAATATTGAAGCTGATTAACGAGCTTAGTTACTAGTAGTAGCTTAGAATCCTGACCAGAGGGAACAATGGATAGAAGGCTCGGTTTCAACAAGCTTTTAGGCGTGATCTCCAGCAATATGCAACCGACTGACAAAGGCGAAAAATTACGTGACTTAGCCTTGATTGAAAAAATATATAAAATTAGATGAACATTTACATAAAAATTCGTAGTAAAGATGACGATTAGTAAAAAAATCCTTCTTTGGGTTATGAATTACTTTGAGCAAGCAATCAAAACGGCGAGACATGAACATTAACACTTTAAATGATTTGACATCTGGAACAAATGTACTTCATTGTCGACATCGTCCAAATTTTTAGGCACCCAACCACTCAAGTACTACGGAGTACGTTTGGATTTCATTTGGAGGAAAAATCAATGGTCGTAAAAAGGTTAGTGTTGATACATAATGGAAATGGGATACAAGCCATAAGCATCTGTACGCAACTAGTAAATTGTAAACCATTGTCAACTAACTTAACAGAATTCAGACATTTGTGATTTTAACAAGTAAGAAATGTGGGTTTGAAGACTAACGACATTGGCACCCATGATTTTTATGACAAAATAAGGACACTTTCGAGCTTATCGCTCGTTCGTAAAGTTTGCACTGACGCTGATATGAGAATTAAAGAATGGTTTTTGTATAAAAGGAAAACCTCTGTTGTGCTTTGAGCACCCAAAAATCGCCCCCAACCATAGGTTAACTATCAACGTATCTCAATAACAGTTATTTTTTAAGTACTCTTTTTGTCTCAATGTAATCTACGACTGTGGTGGTTTTTGCAAAATAGTTCCATAATCTTTCTTTGTTTCTTCAAGTTCAAGCGTGTCCGAGAAGTTAACTTGACTAAACTTTGTGCTTACCATTACGAATTGAAGATTTCATGAGTCATTTATAGCGGATTATACTAGACAATTGGCATGAGCACCTGCATCATTTTGTTGAAATGCGATTGATNATAGCGGATTATACTAGACAATTGGCATGAGCACCTGCATCATTTTGTTGAAATGCGATTGATACAAATTACCCCCAAAGACTATATTCAAGAAAATGTATAACTTGTAGATTATCTGTAATAGTGAATCATAATCTATTGTAAAGTACTACTTGAATTCAGCTGCCTCTGCCTCTATATAATAGCTTTTTGCGCCCAGTTTCGGTACATAAAGTGTTGAACTGTTTTATTGGGAGAACCCCAACTTTTTATATACAACAGAACAACCAAAATGTTTATTGACTGTTGATACTTATGCGTGTGTGAGAGTTGAGTATTAGATAGCCAAAATCTCTATAATCACATTGAACTTGTTATATAGCATATGATCTTTTATACCACATGAAAAACCTCTATTCCATATGAGGGCGACTATGTTTTGAGCGAAGGAAAGCGAATGAACATCAAGTCAGCAACTGTTTTCATGAGAGCTCCCTGCCTGGTTGGACTTTTGTCACGTACGCATCTTTCCATCTAGGTTGTATGCATGAGGGATGCATTTTATATGCAGGCAAAGCTGATCAACCAACTTTGGCCAGTCACTTTTTGTCAGTGTTCACATCAAAGTGTTCCATTTTTGTCCAGTTGCCATTTGAATTAAATTTATTGTTTTCTTCTTTAAACTTGTCCTGTACTTGTTTGCAAAGAGACAACTTTGAGTCTTCCGAATCTAAACTTGTTTCTCGTATTGAACACATCAAACAAAAACTCACGACAGTATTTGCTTTGTACAGTTGCTGTTAGTATGAAATCTTTTTGGACAAAGTATGATTAAAACGTGATATCAAGTTGCAGGTGTAAAGTTTTTATATGAGTAAAACTTTGCTCATTTCGTCAACAAATTGAACTGTCCATTACGCCCATAATTGCTAACCTGTTGAACTTTGCTGCAAAAAACATGTCTTTTCATGGGAAAGATTTCAACAGATAAAACAACACAAAACGCTGAGCACCGGGAAAAATCTCTACCAGCTTGATAAGTGCAATTCAGTACAAAATCATTCCAGCTGTAGCAAACAAGTGGGTAGAATTTTAATATTTAGATCCAATCATCTAACATGATTAAGCATACGGCTGTATTTGATGCTTAAGTAGTTGGAGTGTGTTACGGATATGTAAAGATGGTGAAATCATTTCCTTTATCTGGTTGTTCGGCTAATGACATTAATACATTGAAATTATACGTGAGCAATACTTCTATGATAGAAACATTTAAATCCTGTATTCGCTGCACCGCAGCAGGTTCTCAGCTAGGAATACACCTGCTCCAAGTCCTTGAGTAATACGCTCAAGCCATTAAACTTTTTTGATTGGAAATTTTCCTATTGGATAATCTTACAAGTTTTTGTTTGCAATGTTTTAGCAAATTAAATTTTGCAAGATTTTGAGCAGGCAGTGTGGTCGCAGAAAAGATATAAGAAATGTAAACTGAAAGTGAGCATTCAAACTACCTTAGGGGTTTAACGTGAAAAAAATAAGCATAGACATTGTACAAGACAGTCCGGCGATAATCCAGTTTGTCCGTAAGCTCATTAAAATTTATGAAAGAAAATCTTAACTCGATAATGTTTTGCTGATAGCAGCAAACATGTCACATTATGCCTGAATGGAGATTTAAACTACTGAAAAATATTTATCACTGAAACTTGAAACCACGTTTAAAGTCTCGTTTCTACAAAAACCGACATCCGCAGCATGTGGGATTTTGTTTTTATCTTATCGAAATAAAAAAACAAAACATATTTTTGCATGAACATTTTTACTATTTTCAGATTCCAAAACAGCACCACTTGCGACAGGACATTGCACGCTACCTTAACACAACAACTTGTCAAGTAACAATAATCAACAATGTTAGATAGGATCATTGACGAAATTGTCGCATCGTTGGGAGCGTGGCGAGTGGACATGGGTTTGTTGACCACAAACCGTGACCGTGACCCTGCCACACTACCTTCCACACCTCCATCTCCAGGTCAATCCATGCGTAGAGCTCCAATTACCAACATGAGCGGTGTTGGGAACAATACCCACACAAAACCTTCCATAGAGGATCCAGAGTACTTTCAACGCATCCTGCACAGCCGTTATCCTGAGCATATGCTTCACTGTCCTCAAACCTCCTTGTACCCAATTTTCCTCTTTTTCATGGAACGTTGGGAAGAGCGGAGAGCTGCCAGACAACAAGCCCTCACTTCAGTAGCAGCTTCGGCCACAACAACTCCAACAGTCGAGAGCGGCA
>JAAXOA010001535.1:0-15644 GCA_036561885.1 Salina celebensis
CTAGTAAGGTGTCTTTTTGGTGAAAGTTTGTGGACACATTTTCCCAGTGGTGAAAGCAGTCGATTAATTTGTTTGTATTTTGGTACATAAAAATGCATCTGGAATATGAATTTATTATTGTAAATGTCAGATTTATATTAGTTTAAAGCAATGGTTGGCATTGAAAGAAAGTCTTACAGATAAAGGCCGATTAGAGTAAATGCCACGTATGACATACTTCTTGCAATGTCTCTAGCGTCCCGAGCACCAATCACAGTGAATCCAATTATAGAAACACAGTTGTATAAGATTAAAGCAGCGATGGTAACAGTTGAAACAATTCTTCCATAGCTGCATCTGGGGCTGTAAATGTAAAATTTAATTTAGGTTTAATTTGATTTGTCATAACTCATCGGTTTAGTAAAATAAGACCATATATGCCACTGATACTACTGATATCATTAAGCATACAATTTTCTGTACCTTAATTGAATAACGGAAATATCACAATTTGCCTGAAACAAGCCAGAAATTGGAACAAAGCCAAAGATCCTTCCAAAGCATAGCAAAAACTTTAGAGCTTTGTAGAGATCGTTTTCCTTGATTTTCTTGGGTTCACCAAATGCGGTCACCGTTTTGCCAAAAAAAGATCCTTCCAAAGCATAGCAAAAACTTTAGAGCTTTGTAGAGATCGTTTTCCTTGATTTTCTTGGGTTCAACAAATGCGGTCACCGTTTTGCCAAAATTTTGCGCAAACTTCATTGTCATTGTTTTTATGCACACCTTGGAAAGACATTCGTCCAAGCGTCTAAGTTTTAGTGACATAAAATGACATGTTTTGCTTCAGTTATAAAAATAAAATGTAGAAATAAATAAACCAATTAATTGGAGCTATGTAAACTTTGTAAAAAAAAAAATGTTTTAGAATGAAATAATAATGCTTTTCTTCGTTTTTGGTTCCGGTGTCGACAATTTTTTGGGTAGATAAACATAACTAAGGGGCAAGATGAGAAGGTTAAAAATATTTAGACACACCCGAAGTCACCTTTACGTGTGAATAAAAACTCTAATGATTTCAAAATAAGGACGCACGAGTCGTTTCCGAGCATTTGTACACATGGAGTACACACGTCAGTTCTTTGCAAGTTTAAACAAGGATTTAAACAAAGTCTATATAAATATCTAACCGTGGTGATAGAAGTCCTTGAAAAAAGGTTGTTAGCAGTAGATTTTGGAGTATCCAAGATGTGTAATTGTATGAAAAATGAAAGTATAAATCTCATAAAATCTGCACAATCTTTTGATGAAATTACACTGAGAGTTTAATGAGCTGACTGCAATAGAACAATTTCAAAGGTGAATATGACATTGACTGCTTTCAAAATGAATGGTTTGGTAATAGTAAAATAGTTAAGGCCCGTGAGGCCCATCGGCGTTGACTGCAATTTTGTAGTTAGCACTTTCAATCTCCCCGGTCCAAAACTGGGCTGGACACTTATCCAGGAGTTCGGTTATCTTGTGTGCAGCTTCATTCACCTTTGCGCAAAGGGCAATACACAAAAATGTTCTTATCAAAAGATGGAAAAATGCCCAGGTAACGTAAACCCGGTGCCATACAAGATACTCGGTCAAGTCGATATTTTCATATACCAAACGTCCAGCGTTGAACGAACTCGACTCAAAGAAGTTGCATAACGTAATCCCAACAAAGAATATGTTTGTAGCATAACAATAAAATATTAGCGGGGAAAGTAACTGAATAAAAGAATTCAGCAGCTCAGTGAGCTTCTTGTAATCTTCGACTAGATCGATCCAAAAGTGGCCATATAATGACGTCGTTTTCTGCATACATTTTCCAGATAAACTGGAAACATTTGTGGGAGCTGAAGCTGAAACTAAGGACTTTGTACTATCGTCAAAGATATTTTTTGCAGCTTCATAATTCAATTCAAATCGTTTGTATAAAGCACGGGCCAGTATGGAAATGAAAATATCTGCGAAATCCCAGGCATAAAGACATACTTTGTTGCATATGAACAAAAACACGGCCAGTGGGGCATTGAAAGGAATAACGTTTTTGAATCTGAAGTAGTAATGCATCCACCAATAGTTCTCGATTAAAGATCCTTGCTTACGTTGCCCCCAAGGCAGAGTAACGTTGGCATGTCCAGTAATTGCAAATGCCTTCCAGTGCGATGAGAAATTTTCTAGTATGGCGGATGTAAGAAGTATAGAAGCAATCAAGTTGGCGTGCCATACTAGTGAGGTGTCTTCTTGGTGAAAGTTCGTGGTTAAATTTTGCCATCGGTGAAAGCAATCGATAAGTTTGTCAGCATTCTTGTACATAAAGACACATCTAGAAATTTACAGCGAATTTGAAGCTTTGTTATCTACGACTGGTTATATATTTATGCAATCGAATCTTACAGGTATAGGCCAAACAACGTAAAGGCCACAGATGACATACTTCTCGCAATTTCTTTTGTGTCCCGAGCGCCAATCACAGCAAACCCGATCATGAACAAAATGTTGTAGAAAATCAAAGCAATGATTGTCACAATTGAAAGAAGTCGTCCATAGCTGTATTTAGGACTGTGAAAACAAAAATTTAATATCACATATTTTACTTTTTTTATTTTAATATATTCAGTTATACGAAAATACCTCGAGGCTATGCGAGTAACATCACAATTTGCCTGAAACAATCCAGAAATCGGAACAAAGCCAAAGATCCTTCCAAAACATAGTAAAAACTTCAATGCTTTGTAGAGATCATTTTCCTTGATTTTTTTGGGTTCATCAAATAAAGCCATGGTTTTGCTTAAATTTTGCGTAAACTTCATTTTAATCCACACCTTGTAAAGACATTCGTTCAAGTGACAAAGTTTGCATCATACACAACATGTAGCCCGGTGTCATAAAAATAAAAGTTGTACACAACTAATTAATTTTTCAAGCTATGTAAACTTTATAAAAGGAGTTACTCATGTTTTTCTCTCGAAAAGTTGTCGTGTTGACAATGTTTTTTTTGGTAGCGCTATGTAGGTATTATGCAACAATTTCTCACTGGATTGTCCAAAGATACATAAACAAACGGAACGGGGCATTTCGTCAGAGCTCCAAACCCAGCTTGCGTCTTGCATCATTAATGGTTTCAAAATAGGGATCCACGCACGAGCCTTTTTTGTCCATTTACACACCTGAAGCACATAAAAATATGTTGTCGTGGTTTGCGTAGATTATAATTATGCAATGCCTATGGAAACTGTGTGTCGCATGCGGGCTTTTACAACTTTGTTAATGGTTGGTATTTTGGTATAGAAACTTCTTACTACTAAAGGTGTAACATAGGTAGTTACGTTTATATTAATTTGTTGCTTGTTTCGTATAAACATTTCAGGTGACATGTTCATCTCATTTTTCAGGTAAGTTCGCGACATAACTCAACACTAGGATGAACTTTCACTTGTAGCACTATTATCCCATAAGTTACCACAGCTCCACAAGTCTGAAAGTTAAGATAAAAGTTTGAAAAGCTTTTAAGGATAATTTTATGTAATTAGGATATGCATGATTTACCGTAGTGAGAAAGCGATGTGTGACCATGAAATAGCGACAGTACAGCCCTAAGTTGTCTTTATCTATGCAGTTAGCTAAAATAGAGAGTTTAACACGGTCATCCATTTCCATTTCACGACTTAAGCTAATCTGAATCCAATTTTTCATAGACTCCTGGACCTATACACAACTTGCATGAAAAGTGTCCAAAACGAGATATAAAAGTTCTAAAAATATTTCAAATATTTTACCAGCCTATGAAACTCGCTTCCAGTCCACCAAATTCCCCAACTGACAAAAAGCCACCAGAGATAATTCACGTCTTCAACTAACTGGCCAGTTTCATGAAAAAGAAAAGGTGTTTGAATAGCATACGTCAAGTTGCACATGTAATGGGTCAACATAACTGAACCAAATATCGCATTAACTTTGCTTGATATTGTCTTCATTTTATTGTAAATCTGTACACCCTGAAAAAAGTAAAGGTTTAAAAATAAATAACGTGTTCCATGCATTATGTACTCAATAGTATTTTTGCTATTGCGGCGAACCTCGCAAACTGACACCGTTCCAGTTTCAAGTGTTCGCTGCACTTCTTTTCCTACTTGCCTCAGCCCTAGTGAAATGGTGAGAAGGAGTGCGTGTGGCATGGAACAAAAGCATCCACCATGAAATATTATCAACTTGAAAAAACCTTCAAGTAGCTTTACACAACCGGTAGCCAGCCAAGTAACTGGAGATGACGGATTTATGGCTGGAGAAAGTCCTAGACGCTTAAATACACAGACTATCCCATCGGTCATCATTTTAGCTCCGTGGGAAACGGTAACCTGACCGGTTGGAGTGCACAGGCTTGTAATAATAGAAGCAAAGTAGAAGAGAACGGGACACATCCAGACCTTATGAAAGAGAAAAATCATAAAATAAATTCTCTGTGGCTAAATAATACGCTATAAACAATAAATGTAGAAATCTGATGTTTGTTTGTTTTGTACCAATGCAGATGGTAGATGTAAAACATCCAAAGAATCTTGCAATTCTTTGAGAAAATTACATATATCCTTTTTCCGAATCCAGACAGTGACGATTGCCGTTATAACAGAAAGCCATGTGAGTAACAAACAGACCAGAATCAGAACACTGGCAGTAAGAGGCTCTCCAGTGGAGTCCTGGAAAATTTGGGTTATTTCTTGGATGGATGTAGACACCCAGAACATGAACGAGATGATGTTTCCAAAGACAAATGCGAAAAACATTCCCTAGATAAAGTTATATAAAACGTAACCAATAGGGCGAGCCCATAAAGTACGTCTCGGGAACTGAATTTTCCCCCGATTTTAGGCCAGTTTCACAAATGTCACCCTGTTCGATTCCCATGACGTACTTTATGGATTACTCCTAACCATAAATTCATATGCTGTCACATTAGAATACAAATTGATTAGAATGCCTATGTAATAGCAAAAGAGAAAGTTATACATTCAGAATGAAGAGATTATAAAATACAGCTTAAAAGGCAAAACGTTGTAAATTAATTTAGCTTACATTTTGAAAAGTGTTGAATGCGATAAGTTGATAAGTCCGCTGACTTTCAGACCACTCCACTGCAAACGGAAATAAGAGCAAACGACCATAAAAAGATATCGCCTTTGCCAAATAAGCTGGGGCTTTTGGCTCTCCGTAAAATCCAATTATATTATGATGAGCACGCTGTGCATTGTATTGTCCTATTGTCTTCATTTTCGAAATAGCTAACAAGTAGTAAGTGAACCTCTCGTGTAGTCTCCTTCAGAGCGTGGGTTAAACTGATCGTTTAGTCGCTTTAGGACGATGGGTTTTATTGAAGAGCTTAGGTTTTTATATATCAACCTTATAATAAAGAACTTGATACGTTTATTGCTTCATTTTTGTTATATAGTGAGGAGAAAATTCATTACCCACATCTGTTGCTGCAAAAGTTTCTTTGATGCGGAAAATCAGGGTGAAAGTACCAAAAGAAAGCTGTTGAAGCCATCCTCTCGTAAAAAGAAACCAAAGTTATTTGCATTGAGTACGGGTCTTGTATTGACAATGAGATGCTATTGTTCTGGTTGTGGCGGACCTAACCTGCATTCAATACACCATGCACAGTTCATTCCATGAAGTTTTTTTCCCAAAAGATTTCACTACTATTGGAATCAAAATTGATGGCAGGGTTTGAAAACAGGAAAATATGTGGACATTTTTAACACACTTTATTCAATGAAAATCTCCGGATCGGTAACATTCAATATCGCATCAGAGATTTAAAGTCAAGGCTGGCCAGCAACAAAAACTTTCAAGGTCTTTTTACTCGGTTTTACTTTCACCAGCATGAGAACCTTTCGCACGTATATGAAATGCCAAAAGGCATTTGATCTCACACATTTTCATCTGCGATTTGCTCGTTTCGGTTTCCCATTGTATGCATTGTCGTGTTCGTGTATTGTTGACTACCTATGCCAACCTGATGATGACATATTGATTAATTACTCGTGCTTTATCTCTGTCCAAAGAAGTGCCAATACCAAAGGACAACATTTCACAAATAAAAAATACATAATTATAGAGAAAATTTTATACACACAGTTATGCAGCGTGTTTATAATAGCACTGATATGAAATGTATGGAAATAAATGTATAATATGATAAATTCGAATATGATTTTTCTTTTACCGTGATGGGGATCGAAGTTCGTACCTAATAGTGAATTTTGCAGAACCTCTGCTCGTATTCTTTGTCCCCTAAATTCCGATTGCAAAGTCCGCAAACAAGATGCAAGAGTGTAGTTCGAGTCAGTCTCTCTCGATACTTCTTTTGTAAACACCCTGTACATCACATAGACAATGGTGCCGGTTGCGAGAAAGTTGATAAAATGTTGCACAAATACTCCAAAACAAACCCGCAATGTTCCAGGTAAACCAATGACGGTAGAATAGAATGGAGTGGAAATAGTCTGTTCGTAGTTAACGTAACCTGGTACACATAAGGCTTTTTTAAATACAAAGGATGTGTCCAATCCAAAAAAATGCTACTATTTCATCTTGATTAATTAAATATCATTTGGTAAACCGTTGTCTCCACACCCATTCCGCTTCCGTTGTCAAAGCACCACCAGCATCTTTATATCAATAACATAAAATTTAAACAAACTTTGTCCTTGCATTCATAGATCGAAAGTTGAAAGAAATGCTTTTGATGAAATAGTTTGCAGCACAGCCTCACAGCCAGACTAGGATCACGACATTATGAAGAAAAATGCCGGAGCCCATGGCCAAAATGGTTCAAAAAGTAAAATCCAGCCGAAGCCAGCCACTGCTGCCTACAAACCCAGAGAGAAACAATCGGTCGAAACACTTTTGAAACCCGCTAATTTGGACTATTCTCGCACTCCTTTAGTAGGACATCAGCAAGAACCACCACCTCCGCATATTGTTTACACTGCCGGACCAAAACCTTCCTCAAGTTATATACTCCTTGGAGGAAAAGGCGACAATGCTGCGGAAAAAAGGCTGAAGGAAATCCAACAAGAAATGGATGCACTTATCGGCACTATCACGATTGATTTGCCAATTCCTGTTAATCTACCCGATATACCACACAGTGATGTGACAAAATGCTCTCCAGATTATGAAAATGTTTATAAAATAGCCAAAGAAAAATCGGATCCCGAGGAAAATAAGCGGACTCTCCTATTACGAAAAAAATACAGGAGACATCTCTGCTGTCTAATCTGGATTATTATATTTTTGATACTTTTTATTATTCTGGACTGTGTTGCGACAGGATGGCTGATCCATCACGAGCTTCGCAACCAACAAAACCCAAAATCGGATTCAGTCCACGGCCAAGGTTCACGTGTCTATGGAACGGCAATGGAGTCCTTGAGTGGACATTTAAAGGCTAAAAATAGCAGCAGTGGTTATAAGGGATCGTCTATACAATTGACGGAACGTACTTCATGGAACATCCCTAACAGTAGGAAAGTGGGCCCAATGTTGCCATCAACAAAAACAGAATTTCCGTTGCAAGTAATAGAGGTAAATGATGCAAAAAGCTCTGCAGAAGGTGACAATGTTATATTAAATGTGATAGGAGATTCTTTGCTCCCATCAAGCCGAGGTGTTTTAGATCCAGCAGAAATGATAAGAGAATCCTAATGACGATAATTTAATGTATTATAACGACTATGAAATAAATACGCTTGCAAAAGTTCATTGAAAAAACGTTTTATTAACAATTTTAATCTATGAGTTTATCACAGTTTTCTCTTTTAATTGGCTTAACCCACACCGAATATTCCATGGGAGACAAGCTGACACCAAATTTCAGGTTCTGTACTGGGCGGATCTTCATTGGGAACCACGCTAAACTCAAAGTTTTGTATGAGACTTGCGAGAAACACGGAAATGACGTGGTTAGCAAGTGTGATTCCAATACAGATCCTTTTTCCGTAGCCAAAATGAACGACTCTTTTGTCCTCTACAAATTCACCTTTTTCGTTGATAAACCGCTGGGGTCGAAATGTTTCTGGGTCTTTCCAGTATTTTTCGTCCATGTGAACCGAGTAATGATTTGAGACGATGTAGGTACCTTTTGGAATTTTATACCCTTTGTAGGTCCAGTCGCAAGGTACAATTCTTGGAATCGGGTTTGGAACAACGTTTCCAAGACGATGAGTTTCTAAAACAAATGCCTGGAAAAATGGCATCTTTTCGATGTCCTCTGGTGTTGGAAGCGAATGTCTTGGCACATGTTGGCGTATTTCTTCTCGACAACGATTTTGTATTGCGGGATTTAAAGTTAAAAACAACAAACCGTAATTTAAAGTTCCAGTTAGTTGTGGCCGAGCCTGTTTGGAGTAAATCTTCAAGCATGGATTGGAGTTGTTGTTCTGAAAATGAAACAACCTGGTAACAATGAAAGAAAACATATTTTGGGATAACTTGAGACAACTCACCTGTATAAATAGATTTCTCATTGTTTTCATTTTCCTCAATCTTTTTTAAGAACACGTCAATGTAGCTTTGCGGTTCTTTGAGATAGTCCCCAGTAGCTTTTCTCTCGTCGACTAATTGCTTTGTAAACTCGTGACAACTGTCATAAGCCCTTTGTCTCAGGTCTTCCTTAACTAACCAAGGGAATACGTGCTTAATCCAAGGAGCGATTGTCTGTAAAGGCTCTGTAAATGTTGTACTTTTTGTTACTTCAAAATTCATTTTCATAAGTTTCACAAGAACAGGATCATTGTGCGCGTAGCGTTTTCCGGCAACACAACACCATAAAACGTTCAGCACTGAAATTACAAAAACAGTACGGATTTTCATACAGCCTCCATTTTCTCCAGCAATGTTTCCGATTTCCTGGATTAATTCTTGGACTTCTTCTTCTACAGCGCTTTGCATTGTGTGTCTCTTCCCAAATCCGAATTCGCGTAGAGTGCGCTGTGTAAATTTCCGCATTTCTTGCCATATTTCAGGAGAGCTGACGAAAATTAGGCCGAGTTCTTTGTTAAATGTGCGAGGATAGGTGAATAGGCGATGGGACACTTTTATACTGTATTCTTCCATGGGCGCAAGCTCCTGCATGACCTCGTGGGAGGCGACAACAACTGGAAAATAACCATTGTATACAAAATCAACGGAAATTTCCTTGAAAGGATTATGGATCAAGTACGTCACATGAACGTGTCATATTAAAAATGTATCATGCGCATTTTCGTACAGAATTATAACTTTACCAGAATTTTCTCAAAAAATTTAAACCAAACCATTTCCTGTTTTTGTAAAACTGGCAAAATATAACCTTTAACGGCTAAATTTAGCCCTTGACTGCATAAGCCTGCATATAATCTACTGACGACTTAGTGGATTATTTCTACAGATAATAAATGTCATACCTCCCATGAAATTCCCAGCCTGGACGGAGTAAAAGTCTCCATATTTTTTAGCCATTAGGTGGAAATACTCCCAGGGTCGGGCATTTTTTATATTATGCAACGTAGGAACCAGCCTTAGTTGATAAGCTCCAGTTGGAATGATCCCAAGGCCAAAGGGCCACATAAAAGGTCCTGAAACGAAAAATTCCATGTTTNACCAGCCTTAGTTGATAAGCTCCAGTTGGAATGATCCCAAGGCCAAAGGGCCACATAAAAGGTCCTGAAACGAAAAATTCCATGTTTTAAATCTGAAAGTGTTACTTTCGGGTATGCAGTAGCCATTTTGTTTAAAAACTTGCCTGGAGGAAGGTTCCTGGTCGAAAACTGTATTGATTTTATGTACAATCCCAAAATCAGGGTCAGCACAACCGCCAAAACTATTTCGAACATGTTCACAACTTGTAAGACGCTTGAAATGCCACGTACTAACTTTCCATTCAACAGCCCCGTAATGACTAACATAAATTTCCCCAAAAACTATTGTACGTAAGTAACATCCCTAAATGAACATGAGGGTTATTTAATGAAGTTACAACATAATGTAAAAAAAATGTCATGATTGTATGAGAAATACATTTCCTACAGTTCTCATGAACCCACTATAAAAAATGATATTGTTTAGTCAGCACAACCGCCAAAACTATTTCGAACATGTTCACAACTTGTAAGACGCTTGAAATGCCACGTACTAACTTTCCATTGAACAGCCACGTAATGACTAACATAAATTTCCCCAAAAACTGTTGTACGTAAGTAACATCCCCAAATGAACATGAGGGTTATTTAATGAAGTTACAACATAATGTAAAAAAATGTCATGATTGTATGAGAAATACATTTCCTACAGTTCTCATGAACCCACTATAAAAAATGATATTGTTTTAGGATATGTAAAATCTGGCAATGTTGGGAGTTTTTTTCCCACGCGATGTTTTACAAAGATGACTTTAATTAGTGTATTTTAGCCAAATTGAACCAGAAAACCTTCTGCACGTTTTCGAGCCAACAATGGAGCAGTTGAGTTTTTAAAGGTACAAGTTTGCAGAAATAATTGCTACCGTTGAAAAATTGCGTGTTTAATTTTAATGTTTTCGTTTGCTAATTTATGTCACATACTTTTATACACAATATATTTTCCAGAATAACAAACACAAATCGTGTTTAGTGTTATGCCACAAATGATGAATGAAGAGTTCAAAATATAACCGATTCAAAAGGCTGTTCTAACTCTACTGGTTCATTTAATATTTATTCGATTCTTATAATATGGTTTTAGTTTAACTCTACTTGATGCAAAACTTAAGCTATGCAATATATTTGAAATCTATTAGAAACTAACAATTAGAAAATTACTATTTTCTCGATCTATAAAATACCTCGAGCGCATCATACCAACTCAATGGCCTGTTAAGAAGATGGCGTGAGTTATGTTGTAAAGATTAATAGATCACGTCGGTGAGAAACATCTTTTAATTAAAACGTGGTTCTTGCTGAATATGCACTTTAACAATGCATATATGCATTTAACAATGCAATGCTTATATACCAGTAAGATAACAAGATGTGGTTGTCGTAACATTAGACCTATTTTAGTTGTGCCAAATTCAACCCCATGGATTAAAATTGTCCACGTCCATGGTATTACTCCCAGTACCAGAATTATCATAATCCATTTGGGTCGCACTTCTTCTAAAGCTCCCTCCCAAATTCCCTCCACTTCTTCCTGTACTTCGCCTCGGGGCACCTCCCATACTCCCCAGTTGGTCGTCATCCTCCTCAATGCTATTCCGCACATCGAATGTCGCATTTCCAGGACTGTTTGCCCACATTCTACCTCGGCTGAATGGGCTTGGAGCGTCACCCCCACCTCCACTTGGAGGAGGTACCATAAAACTGTCAGGTATTTTAAAAGGCTCGTTTGTTATGACACTTGCTGCAGAGCTTGGAGTGCTTCCTATATTTGGTCCAACAGAGGAAAACGTAAAAGCCGAGGAGGATCCTCCTCCGGGGCCGTATGAGCTGGTTACGAGGCCACCTCCAGCTTGAATATGCTGGAGAATTTCTTCAGATGACGGCATATGCTCGCGGGCAGCCTGGACACTTTTTCCAGAGCGAACCCTTTCGAAGCCTACGACAATTTCTTCAATTCTTTCTTCCTGCTGGATAATTTTAATTTGGGAGGTTAAAATGGCGTCTTCCTTGTCTTTGATTTTTCGCTCGATGTCAGCCAACTCGTGTTTTAAATTTTGGAGAAACTTGTCTGTATCGTTTTTAGCGTTCTCTAACTCCAAACTAAGCTTTTTGGATTCTTCCCGGTAGTTGTTGTATTCCTTCTGCATGCTATCCACATCTTCGGCCATGTAGTCCAGTAATTTTGCGAGGGGGTTGGCGCTCCGGGCACAAAGCTGGATTAGATTCTTGAGCTTATCGATTTCAGCAATGCTCAGCTCTTTCAGCTTCTTTTCAATGATGGGCACATCTTTTCCTTTGTCTTCAAGCTCCTTTTGGGTTTCCAGGATTTGATTGACCAAAAGGCCCCGTTGATCTGGAGGGAGGATGGAGTCCAACTCTCCAGTTGCTCCGAGTGCTCCACTGCCTCCGAGTATGCCAAGTTCTGGAGTTTCATCAAGATCAGATAAGCCTGGAGGTTTCGAGGCGGCTGCAATAGTTACTTCACGGACGACATAGTTGTCGTCGTCGTCATCGGGATCTTCGATGTTGTCCAGGATGACATGGGCAACTTTTCCAGTTGTGGGCCGATAAGGCTCGGCTTCTTCACGGACGACGGAGCTTTTGGGACGTGGTGGAGCTCGACGTGCACTCGGGGGGCGGGCGCTGGACAAACGGGTTCCGGTATCAGGGCGGGATCGAACTTGCTGTCCAGTTGGGGGTCTGACTTCGCCACTAAAGAAAGTTATGTAAACAATTAAAATCTTTTGGTTTTGTAGATTTGTTAAAATTAATTAAATTTACATGGATGCAGACCCGAATGGCGATCCTTTTCCTTGTTCGGCAGACGCCTCTCTAGATAAGCTGCGTGGACCTCCAGCACCTGACGATGGCCGTCCTCTTGCTGCTATCCCCAACGGAGACGGTGATGGAGTCAAAGATTGCCCCAGGGTTGGTGTAAGCGAAGGTTTATGTGTGGGCGTCAATGAATGTTCACCGACCAGCGGGGGCGGAGTCATTGTCGCAATGACGGCGTCCGCGTCCGTTAAAATGGGCGTTTTTGGAGGGGGTAGCGTTTGCATGTTTGGATTGACCGGGGAGATGGCCGGAGGAGACCCAGGAAAAGTATCAGAAATGTCAAGATTATTATTAGAAAGAGCAAGAACATTAGTCTCATCATTTATTGGATCACTGCGCGGAGTTGAAGTAGACGTGGCTCGTCCAACAATCTCCTTGTTGTCCAAGTCCACTTTTTATATTTTAGTGACCACAGCAGAGAGAGAGAGAGAGAGAGAGGAAATGAAGAGGCGATACAAAATAGCAACGGGAGAATCAAAAATTGAAGTAAAAACATACATAATGAACAATCATAATTAAGCATTTTTCATCAAAACACTACAGCCAATTAGTACTTTAAAAATATCCAAACTTTAGGGTCGTCCATAAATTACGTCACGTGAATTGAACGGTGGGTTATTTGCGAACGGACTAAAAAAATGGGAGAATGGTAGTTGGTCTCCATCAGACGACGTGCTGACCCAGTCAGCCGAGATGACGTCACCCTACAGCCGGAAGACGAGCCCCGACGGCTGGCAAAGACGACCCAACGACCCCGATGGACTTGTTTTCTCTGACGGACGGCGTGGCCGTCTGGTGGCTGTGGGGTGAGGTTCTCGAGGATGACCCGGGTCTGGCCCATCGTCTGATGGAGACCCACTCCCATGCATCCTTGTTTCGGTCCTTTCACCAATAATCCACCTTTCAATCTACGCATGACGTTACTTTATGGAAGCCCCCTTAGTGTTTCCAAAATATCAAAACTTTATCATTGCAAAACAGCCATGCATAATACTTGAGTAAATTTTGGTTTTGTAATTTCTACCGTTTGCTTCCTCGCTTGGTGGACCGCTAGGCTCCAGATTTGTCGAAGATTCCTTCCTTGTTAATGTTTTCTTGCCGGTTTCTATAGCAGTAGACGCCCTACTTTGAGGCGGACCTACGATGTCATCCGTTGTCTCATCGTTGACAATACTCGCCGGAATACTTGGTTCTGTTTCAGGAGGTGCAGTGGCTTTCAAAGCTTTGCTTTTGGATCTCGCATCCCCTGATGAAGATTTTCCTATGTTTGGCTCCTCTTCCAGTGGTACCTCCACTTCCTCCTCCAGTGGTTGGTGATGGATCTCGGATCGTCCGTTTGGTCCCGCCAGAACCGCTGTCTTTCTTATCAGTGGATTTTGCAGGGCCTTTTTTGGTATCTGGTTTTGAAGGCCCTGTTTTAGATTTGGAGGCAGCTGCGCCTGGTTTCTTGGACGGTTTTTTAGCTGCAGGAGGAGGTGGTCCGCTGGCACCAGCGCCTCCTTCTTGCTGGTGTGCTTCAACAGACTTGGCGAGGGCCTGGAGCAACGCATTTGTTTTCTCTGCTTCCAGGCCGGCCAAGATCTTGGAAAACTTTAACAGGTACGTCTTCTCCAGATTTGTCCTCTAAAAATAAAAGTGTAATTTCATTTAAAAAATTGCAAAAAACATTGTTTTTTAAAACTTACTTATCGCTGTAATTAGTTTTTGCATAAATGCCGTTTTCGCCTCCCTCGAAGTAATATTAGCTGCATCCATCTCCTCTGGAGTAAACACCCCCTCCATAAACCCCGTCGTGTCGATGACATTATGCACAATATCGTGAAGAAACCTGAAGGGTGGCCGAGATAAGTTTTTATCTGTTAAAGGCGGCTTCTTAACAAATTTACCGAGTTGGTCTTGTGTGCGTTTAATTGAAGTTCCTATGTCGTCTCCCATTGCTACTAAAACTTCAATTACAAAATTAGATATACCTTGTTAATAAGGATGCAGGATATCGACATTGCGGAAAAATAGCAATAAGTTGTCGTATGCATTTCCAATATAGAGGGGTGCCATGGACACTGGAGGCACAACAAAAACGGTCCGTGTTCCCCTAGAGTTTTTATGTCAATACAATTCTGTCTTAAGCAATGCCAAACAAATATTAATGACGTGGACATAAAAGCATATATCAAAGAACTTATATAATTTTAAACTATATTGAACCAGTTTTCAATTTTACGCTCAGTTGAGTAATCAAAACCTTGAAGTCAATTTTCATTTTAAAAGTGTTTTGTTCACCAGCATCACACATCACACAGTTTGGTCCTTGTTTTGATAATTGATTTCGAAATAATAAAAATGTGTTATCAAGATAAATGGACACTTTTCTATACTACAAAGTTAATTCTAATTTTGCTAATCACTATAAATTGTGGGGGCGACTGTACGTCGTACTCGGGGGCTAAATTTATTCACTGGTGCAGGCTATGAAATACCACGAGACGTGAGAAGTTTTGCAAGGGAAACTTGGGGTAATTTTAGATTAGCATTTTTATCATTCTTTGATGATAATTTATAATCATTTTAATTATATTATGTTTTATAGCAAATGGACAAGCTTATGATCCAAACGATCCTGTTCCAGGGACTTTAGAGATCTTTCGAAATAATGTCAACATCACCAACGTAGCCCGGAAATGATAAAATGTATTGCACATGAAAATGTTTCGGAAAACTTGAATGACTTAAAAAAACAAAATTAAAATTAAGCTACAACAGCACTGTTTTTGTCTTGATTTAAATGATTACTTGACTTTAATAAACTCAAGGGACTATCCTCCATAAGACATAATAGGGGGTAACCTTTCATCTTTATCCTCTTCGTAATAATCTGCTACCGGTTCCAAAACACCCCGACCTGCTGGAAGTATATCCTTTCTTACCGATTCCATTAAAAATTCTGCCTTAGAAGGAGGAGGAGGCGGGATTACATGCACATGTGGTAGCGGAGGAACGACATTGTGAGACTCTGGAGGAGCCGGCGGAGGAACTATCTTTTCAGGTTCCGTAGGAGGATGTACGATCTTGTGAGGCTCTGGAGGAGGTGGAACGACAATCTGTTCCATAGGAGAATTATCGCTT
>JAAXOA010001536.1:0-15638 GCA_036561885.1 Salina celebensis
GTGTGGGCTCAGTTCTAATCCAAAGCTTTCCAACAACGAAACCATTTTTGTTTTACTTAATATAGACCCCCTACTGGCATTACTCATTCTTTTGTATTTAACACCTCCATGTTGTGCGAGCTTCATTTGCTTAACCTACCCAATATCCGAATTAAGAAACAAAAAATTAAAAAGGCTTCATAATCCATTGTTGTACCGCTTAGACCAATGCACGGCAATGCAATGGGTTATAAATAATTTTAATTCTTGGGCAAGCATGCTGCTGCAGGCAAACGAAAAAGTATTGACGTGTCTTGAATGAGTCATACTATGAATGAACTATGAACTAGTGGGTTTTTTGAGAATCTTTTACTGTTTTACATACAGTATGCCAGCGTAAAAGTTAGCCTTGATGGCTGGTAACGTGGATGAGGAATTGAGTTAAATGGTTGTGTCAATTGATGATGGAAGCTCGAAAAGTGTAAGACTAATGTTTTCGCGTAACCATTATTTAATTAAACAAAATTTCCCTAACTTTTCCTATCTACGCGCACAACATGAGTTAACACGGGCATATCATTTTTGATAAATCGATACGAAGACAAATGAAAATTATATAAAATTACACTTTGAGTATTTTGAATTTTGTTGTCGCATGTTATTGTACGAAGTATAACTTGCCTTTCATTAATGGTGGCATTAAAATGCGTACATAACTATCCAGTTGTAGGATCCACGATACCATCACGCTAGCCTGAGCTTGACCACTGTACCATAGTTAATCAAAGCATACCTTAATGCTTATAATCATAATATCCATAATCATGACGGTGGTGGTGGATGCATAACGCATATTTGAACTCCAATTACTCATACTCTGTCAGTTATAAAACATTACATTACATGACAACGTCTTTCCATGGAGACAAACTGACTGTCACATTCCTTCAAAACCTTTTTCTGTATCATATTTCGTTCCAGACCTGGCTATCACACGCATCCAGTTGTCCCCTCTCAATTCCACTTCGCACCACTGATTTATAAAACAACATGCAAAGAGGTTTTAAAGTTTTAAGTATTCCCTCACGAATCATGACTTCGTTTTACAAGTCCTCTCTTTTTTTTCTTGTTTTAAGGGTGCGGCTCATCTATACTTATCTCTACAACATAAGACTTTTTCAAAAGCTATCCTACGTGGAAGTACAGATTTAAACCTGCTCAACTCCAGCTTTGTTCTTCTTTTCTAAAGAAAAACGATAAGGATGCATCATCACGATGACGACATGCTGGACTGGATGGCAGTTATAGTTATCATATATCTTAAAAACCGTTCTGCTCTCTGTCATGGTGCAAACAACTTGCCTTGATCATAGTGTACGTCAAGCAGAGTAATGTCGCTTTGGTTACACAACTTATATTTGCTTTGCATTCTCACGAGGAGCACGTAAACAAATAAACACGCCTCAGCTGATGCAAAAACAAAAACAGTAATCAGAACAAGTGAATAGGACAAAAATAATTAGTTTAGTTGTTGCTAAGTTCAGCGATTGGAAATTGGGTTGACGCCGGCAATAGGAACAGACAAAACCAAGTTAAAACAACATATTTTTAAAAACTTCGAGTCAATAACTATTGAAAAGGCTGTTCAAATGGCTAATAGGAGGGGACAAAACCAAGTAGACTTGGAGAGGGTCAATGATGTACAATTAATCGAGTCCACAATTTCATTTGGTAAGTTTTTTCAAAATTCATTCATCGCTTTTAAAACCGACTTACAATCTGTATTGAAAATCACTTTTTTCAGAAATACGCGGAGATATTACAATGAAGTCACCAGCACCAATTAACTAATCTACCAAACAACTAAGCGGCAAGAAACTACACTTTACAAGAGAATTCGTTAAAGTGTGCATCCTTTAACCTTTCCTCTTGCTTACCAACAGATGATTCCAATAAAGAAAACAACGGGCCACGACAAAACATAAATTCATCAATAAACATCTGTGGATTACACACAGCAACGGCGTAGAATACTAACGCCTGTGCAACGCCAGCTGCATAACGAGAGAAGGCGAGTGTGTAATTTAACACCCCAGCGACTGGAAAGACTTCGAGCCTTACGACGAGTTGTAAACTTGACACAAGACCAGCGGGAAAGAATTCGTGCTTCACAAAGAGTTGGTAATCTGTCACCACAGTGACTGGGGCAGATTCAAGCTCCGCGTCGAGTTGAAAATATAACACAACCGCAAGTAGAAAGGATTAGAACCTCACAAAGAGTTGCGAATTTGTCATCAGAAAGGGTTGAAAGGAGGAACGCGAGTAGCGAGGACTGGACATGGCACCAACACGAAATCATACGAGAAGAAAGCGGCAAAGAAGGGAGTCAATGTCCCCATCCTGAATTGAAGCAATTAATGCCCGGAGACGAGTGGAAAATATGACACCGCGAAGACAGCCAAATTGTATTAGTTGACGAGTCATTAATTTATCACCTGACCAGCCGAGAAATGAGGAGCGTAATTTAGTTTCCGGCAAGGGATCGAACGGTCCTCACACCTGTACATAATCTTGGAAGGAAAAACTGCACAGGGAAAGTTTTCCTCCTGCTGTGCAAGTGGAAAAGTTTATTAAAAGAAATCCATGCTTACCCGGAGGAACACCCGCAGAACGGAGGAAGGAGTCTAACATCGCAGCGACAGGATAGGATTCGGTGGCAGTGGATTCTCAACGCCCGTGGTGTGTCGAGTTTATTCAAGAGGATTCGTCAAATTGTACATTATTTGACCATTCATCTTGGATAACACCGGAGAAGGCTAGATCCAACCTGCAGAAATATTAAGTGTCCCTCCCCCACACGCTTATTGGAACACTAATTTTTAACATTTTTTTGAATTGAGAATTTTAAAACCTCGGAAACGCAGGCCAGAAACATACTTTGAATCGCAGACGCTCAGCTGGTAATCGGTTTGTATTGAAGAGCATCCGCCCATTTGTACATTATTTAACCGTTCCTTTTCCCAAGAACACAATAGAGGGCTTATCACATACTCTCTATCGCCCCACCAACTTACTAAAGAGAATTTATCAAACTAACTATTCAGTAGCCGAAATACCCCAAAACTAGCAAGCCGATTTTCTGCCCGAGAGTAACACTTGCATGGCAACACGCAGCTACACAATTTGCTACGCCTGCAGTCTCACGGCTAATGAATTCTGGTGTATATTATGGGTAGACCTACGCACGAGTGATTGTACGTCTGTCATTTTGAAAAAAAATGAATCGTTTCTTGGTAATAAACGAATCAGTAGTATCTTAATATATGAATCTTTTTTGTTATGGTTAGTCTGCGTACGTAGACTGGAGGTCTAGTTATTATTATTTTAACAACGTAAACCCTCGCCTTCATACCGCCAAGGGGTCCTTTTTGATGCAATAATCCCATGACGAAAATCCCTAAAAAAATTTAGCAGAAACGATGAAGTGTAAAAAGAGATTATACAATGTAGCCAACAAAGAAAATGCCTACCGTCCAGAAACACTAAACATCCGTATATGGTTAAAAAACGGGAAGATCTTGAAGTGTACCCTTTGCTTCTTTACTTTTTTTAAGCACATTAGGTCCGCATTACTTTTTAAGTTGTCTTTTGCTAAGAGGGAAGCTAGAAAAAATAATTTTTCTTTACTCTTACCCTCCCACCATAACTTTTCTTCACAAAAGCTCCCGACATGACTTCAAATAACAGCTTAAAACTCACTTGTTTTTCATGAAAAAAGCAGATAAGTCAGAAAAAATTGAACAAGTGTTCTGTTTTTTTTCTTTCTCTTGTTACAGAAAGACCGTTTGATTGTGTTGGCCACGTAAAATGGTTAACAATATAATGAAGTACTATGCCATGAGGAGATATTTACATGTAGAGACCATCAATTTTATGGCTTATCGTATCTTTGTCGCTCCACAGGAGCACTGAGATTTTTTTCAGAAGGTAATTTGAAGCATTTGAAAAGGTAAAGGAAAGAGGAACGTTCCTGATAGGATTACCCAATCTCTAACGAAGGCAACACTTCAGAGAAGTAAAGTTGTTACTAAAGTTGTGCTCCTGATGACGGAATAGCTGGGAAGCTGTTGTTGATGATTCTCTGATGGGATGCGTGCTTATGACATTAGCGTGAACAAAGGAGGAACATCACACACGAGCATCAAACAGGTCAGAAAACGAAGGAGCTTGGTTTAATGTAATATAATCCACTCTGTGCACCGTCACGAGTAATTTTTAATGAACGTGTTTTTTACCCAAAGTTATGCGGAGAAAAACCTTGACTTTTATGATACAAAAGTAAGTGGAGGTGGTGGTGGTAGTGGCGGAGGAATTGGAACAAACGTTGGTAGCCTGGTGCTGCTGCCTCTACGTGTTTTTCTTAGTTTTACTGCAAATGGGGGCTGCCGCTTGGCAATAGGGAAACTTCAGAGTTTCTCACAGTACAAAAAAAATCCTGATCGTTTCCACATACAGAAGGACCCCTTCATGATTTTCAGCTTGGCTGAAACAAATTCTTTAGTTTCATGACATTTCCATTGTTTTTTCCGAATGTTTGTTAATGACCTGCGAGTGGAGGCTTTCTCACACTTGTTCTAGTTTAACACTCACAAACATCATCATCTTGAAGCTGCAAATCCTGAGTTTACTATTACAGGATATATTTCATGTGAAACCTATATTTTCATTTTTTCCGCGGAGGTGAAAGCACAATTTTAAATGCTGCACGATGCTGAATATCTATAAAATGTTTTTCATCGAGCTAATATGTCTATTTCAATTTGATAGCGCGTGCACTGGACTACTATGTGCATGAACCTGTATGGCCGTTACTGTTTATTGGGAATAGGTATAAAAAGTAAAAAATGAGACATCCTACTTCTGTGGAGAAAAAGATAAATTGAAAAAGAGCAAAAAGGAATTGTGAAAGAAGGTTTTTGTCAAAAGATAATGGGTAGGAAGGTTAGTAATATATATAAGATTGAAAACAAAGAGCACGATTGTATCAGAGAAGCAGAGCCAAGACGAGAATGAAAGGAAAAGATATTATTGAAGGAAGAGACTAATAACTTCGACGTAAGAGGATGAGTGTGAACAGACAGAAAGAAGAATAGCTCTGGTGGTGGTGGTGTGTTTGATGCGATGAGTGAATGAGCTATTTCCAGTTTTTCCCATAAAAAAAAAACTGTGCAATGAACAATGAAGTGTGGGTATTGTTCTCCCTCTTCCACTCCTGCCTTTGAGATGTAGGTATATATATATTTTTCATGCTCAGCAAAGACATTAAAAGACAGAATCTGAAAGAGTGTGAAGTGGTAAAAAGCAATGGGTAGCAAAAGTTAGGTGGGTACACACGGACGAGCGGATCCAACACAGTAATCATGTTGATAAAAGGACGATGCTTGTTTCAGATTACTATCTATCTTTCTCCGTAACCATTCATCTTGAGAAAACCCGTCATCAGAGAGGAGCTCTTTTTATGCTCCACTGTATAGCAATGGTAAAATTTGTCTATTGTTTAGGAAAAAGAGACAAACTGGGTACACGCAAAGCAATAATGTATATATGTATATTTTATAGATGTGTGAGTGAAGGCGCATCTCTGGGAAACAAGCATTCTCAAGATAATGGGATGAAACTCGTGTTAGTCAATATTTGGGCGTCTACATTCTTATTTCCATCGAAAATACTTCATCAATCCTACCCAACTTTATTGCTCTGTTGATCCTTTGAATGGTGAAAACAAAAAGAGAAGTCATATGAAGAAACAAAATCTATATGTACATCTACAAAACATAACAAGAGGTCGTGAGCACAATATAGTCACACACATTATAAATTAGATTCGACTGGCGTTTCGCCTGCATGTGTCCACTCAGTACTAAAAAAAGTAGATAAGTAATTGGAGAAGGTGAAGTTTGAAACAAGACACTGTGTGGGTGCGCATTGACTATGTACTAAATCTCGCAGATTTCTCGCAGTTGAGTTTGTTAGTATGAGCAATGCTCAGTTGCATACATCTTTTTGTTTTGTTATCGTTTTGTTTCCACCTTACTGGTTTAGATGAGCTTTCTCTAAATAGAGTGCAAAAGAGAACTGGGGTTTATCGGTTTGTCATTATTTTTGGCTACGTTTCGCCTGCATGTGTCCACTCAGTACTAAAAAAAGTAGATAAGTAATTGGAGAAGGTGAAGTTTGAAACAAGACACTGTGTGGGTGCGCATTGACTAAATCTCGCAGATTTCTCGCAGTTTATATATGAGCAATACTCAGTTGCATATATCTTTTTGTTTTGTTATCGTTTTCTTTCCACCTTACTGGTTTAGATGAGCTTTCTCTAAATAGAGTGCAAAAGAGAACTGGGGGTTTATCGGTTTGTCATTATTTTTGGCTTCGGTTTACTACCCAAGAAAATAACTTGCTCATCACAAGATCAAGACGAGCTTGATGACAAAAAGAAAAGAAGCAGCACGTCTGTTAGCAAAAGGCAAACGAGCCATGCCAATATCTGATTACAAGATGTGAACAGCCTTTTTTCGACCTTTCTCTCCGTGATATTTCCCCTGAAACATGTCTTCAGGATTCAGTCACTCAATAAATATCAACAAAAACTAAACGAAAAAAACTGAGATGGAATGTTATTCGTCATAAAGGTTCTTTTTGTTTTATCACTTTTTTTTCTCAGCCAAAAATTCCCTCTGTACACGGAAAGTCATAAAGACAAAGAAATGCTCTTCTCCCAACATCCTAAAAAGAAAAAAAAATCTTTCTGTCCACATGTCAAAAATGATAGAGGTTCGTTGTACGTATATCCTCTAGAGAATTGTGATTTCCTTCATCCATTGCCTATTTCCCGTCTCAGATTTTTTTTTCTTAGACAGCCCTTTGCTGATCTTGATGTGAGGAGTTCGCTGACGACAGTGCAAATCCAAAACTTTTTTATATGAGATACCTAAAAGTCCTCGAACTTTTGCTCTAAGGATGAGTTTGCGTTCACATATTTATGGTACACCCGTCTCTAATTTATCTGCCGACCGACCACAATGTAATAAAGTGTGTCTCTAGTTGACAAAAAGGATTGTGAGCAGTCGTGGCAAAATGTATAGGCTGCGGCACCTTTTAACTTGCCGATCGGTCCAAGTAGAAACAATTCGGAAAAATAAGGTTCTAATAAAACCGATTAAGCGTTTTTCATAACGGTAGATAAAAAAGGGTGTCGCCTGATCTTGCCCTCGTAGGTTTTGACTGGTATAAACCCTGTATACCAAAAACACATTTTTATATAACAGCGCACTATAAAACATAATAAAAGATTTTACTATCTGTGAAAATAGAGGAAACAAGGAAGGTCTCTTGACGATTTCGGCGTACATGACGCCTTCGTCTTTTTCTCTTGATATCTTGATGAACGAGCATCTTGGCACGCTTGTACTGGCAGCGGTATTCAAGAGGATTAGGAAGTAACGCCCTATCTGATATTTTCCTTTTGATATGTGTAGTGTCCCACCTATAGCCGAGATTTGTGCCCGCACTTAAAAAAAGTTCAAGATACTGTTAGACACGTGTGCGCGTGTATATTCAGCCAGATTTTTTTTTAAAATTAAAAGTTTTATTCAAATCTAGACGAAACCCAATCAAACAATTTCCTTTATATAACAGCGCACTATAAAACATAATAAAAGATTTTACTATCTGTGAAAATAGAGGAAACAAGGAAGGTCTCTTGACGATTTTCTCTTTTTCTCTTTTGATATCTTGATGAACGAGCATCTTGGCACGCTTGTACTGGCAGCGGTATTCAAGAGGATTAGGAAGTAACGCCCTATCTGATATATTCCTTTTGATATTAGTGTCCCACCTATATGCGAGATTTGTGCCCGCACTTAAAAGAAGTTCAAGATATTGTTAGACACGTGTGCGCGTGTATATTCAGCCAGATTTTTTTTTAAAATTAAAAGTTTTATTCAAATCTAGACGAAACCCAATCAAAAAATTTCCTTTCGGGTTTTCCTAATCACATAAATTTCTGTTTACGCTGTTAATTTTAAATAAATAATTCTGTTGTACATCTTTTCCTCTTTTTTGGATCATCTGAACACAAGCCAATACAAAAAACCAATTTTAATGACCAGTAAAATTCGGAGTGGATAAAAGTCAGACTTTAACCAAAACAAAGTTTTAAAACGACAACTCTTTTGTGGTGTGTGACTTGGAATACTTATTTACTGCATACTTCCGTAGAGCTCATTTCATCATCAAAGTCAAGAATGGTAAACTATCTTTAAAACAAAAGAAACTTTTCGGTTTTCCTCGAATTTCACCAGTCACCAAACTTTTTTATTTGTCTCTGTTAAAAAGAAGTTGTTTTTGTTTCTTTTTGCAATTACAACATAAAAAGTTTGCACTCATAATATACACGTTTTTGCCAGCTTTTGTCAAGTTTTCTAGATAAGAAAAAGGATCTACTTTCTTCCAAGAAAAAAAAAACATTTCTAACCGTCAACCACGAAAAGAAAAAAAACGCACATTAGATTTTTTTACGTCCTTTTTCCCGTCGTGCGTCTTTTCCCTTTCAGTGCCTTCTCTATTTGCTCGTAAAATTCAACCTAGTGAAGTGGTAGTTTTCTCATTTTTATTCCGACACAATTTCACTCATCTGTGTAATTCCTGTCGTAGACAGAAAAATCTTATAAAAAGTACACATAGGTTCCTAACGTTATAAGAAAAAAAATATGAGATAAGCAAAAACCAGAGACAGGGAGATTCAAGACCAAGTGGTTTCCAGGCATCCGTGAAAGAAAACGAAAAAAGGGAGGTTTCCCTGCTAAACTTTCGCCTTGATCCCTATTTCCACAGAGAACTAGTTTTTCTAGTAATTTGCAAGTGAACTCAGAAGCTTTTGATCAATTTACTGAGCATACACATTCATTTAAAATACATATTCACTCACTCCCACCTACGCGTACAAATTTGCAGAGGTCACATTATCCATTGCAATTTACGCTACTGCAGTGGATTCTGGGCTGTTGGGGTATGCACTAGAAATATGCGATGCCAACGACTAAACTATCAAGAGAGAAAACTTGATGACTGTCATTTAGCTCGTGCGGATGATGGGAAATTATTTGTGCTAGGTTAGAGTTAGTAAAGTTTCCTTGATGAGGGTTTTCTCCTTTCATTTTCTTTCCTTTGCATATGTCTTTCATACAAGTTGCGAGACTTTTCGCATGCCATTTTATTCTCATTTGCATACTGTAACAATGAAAATGACCGGGTGTGGATGTCTAACCTAATTTGTTCATGAGTCTTGAGTTCTAACTNTCTTTCATACAAGTTGCGAGACTTTTCGCATGCCATTTTATTCTCATTTGCATACTGTAACAATGAAAATGACCGGGTGTGGATGTCTAACCTAATTTGTTCATGAGTCTTGAGTTCTAACTTTAGGGTGTAACGTGTATTTAATAGAGAAAGTCAATTCTACTGACATCCACGGGTTAAACTGTCCTACTATTCAATCTGAAGCAAGTTCAAGCAAAACAGAGCGCATATTATAACAACTATAGGGCATGTTTTTTAAACTGCCGGTGCCGGTATCATTTAAACGAATGTCAAAATAGTACATCTTATAAATTAAAGCTGAATCTATTACGTGATAACAGCAATGACCTGCGTTTTAGTTGTGTGTGTATATGTGCCAGTCATGTTTAAAACTTAACAAACTCTTGCTTAGTTTGCTCTTCGTGAAGCCAGAAAAGCTCGCAATGTGTGTCTAACAAATGCTTGTACTTTCAAAACAGAAAATTTGGGATGCCGCCATCCCTGTCTTGTTTACCGTTTTGTATGATAGCAAGAATTTACTTTCGTAGAGCCAGACATAGAAGCGACAACCTCTTCGGTAGAAAATCACGTAAACGGAGGCTGAAATATATCTGCCCACGATCCACCTAACCATTTTACCAACTATATTAGGTCACATGCTGTGCAGGAAGACTACGTGCGAATTGCTGCAAAAGTACATAATATGCAAGTAAGGTACATATAAGAGTTTTAATATCAGCTTGAGTCCTACAAAAATTGTGGTTTAGCAGAGTATGTATCGTAGTCAAACTGTTTTTGCGTGAAACCTGA
Organism: Salina celebensis; assembly: GCA_036561885.1. Lineage (NCBI taxonomy): Eukaryota > Metazoa > Arthropoda > Collembola > Entomobryomorpha > Paronellidae > Salina > Salina celebensis. The sequence continues at coordinate 10,150 of JAAXOA010001536.1, forward strand.
ATAAACGATGGTTTTCTGCTAATTAGATAATGGCTTGTCTTTCATTCACGGAATAAGAAATTTTCTTTGGAAGGTTCGGGTTCTATCTGCACTGGCAACGTAGTGAGGATGTCAAGTTGTCAAAGGAAACATTGGATGACAATTTCCATAGAGTAAAGTGTATTGATTGCCTAAGTCCAGCATGCATCACGGATCTTCTGACAAACCACAGGTTGCAGCCTGCTTTGGCAAATGCTTAAAATTTTAAAATATGCAAGTATAACTTTACAAGCCAATATTATAGGTTTATCCATTCAAAATTAGCCTGGACAGGTCCACACTTCAAGCATTATGTAAAAAACAGAGCCGAAGCATAATACAATACAATGAATGACAAATGTTTCTGTCCGATGTAGAGAAAGTAAGCAAAGTGTCTGAAGTGCTTTTATGTACACACGGGTAATGTGCTGACATTGGAGTGAACTCATGTTGGCAATGTCATGTACAAAGAATATAAATTAGGCGAATGATGTATGCAGCCCATTATGAGCATGTGTTTGCCTGAATATTCTCATTCTAAAAGAATGTCGAGAACCAGTATTGTTTCCAATTTCCATGCACTCTATGCAAAAAAGGGCAGCACATGTTTGAAAAGACAAAACAGAGTAAGCGATATATGTCCATATCGGCTGTTGATTTGCAGAGGACAGCAGTCCATTTTTATTACCCGATAATATTTTTAGGTGGATAAGTGCTGCCGTTTATGCCACACGTTGTTTGCCTGAGCAAGTATTTACACAATCAAAGTAAGTATCTATACCACCATAATGTCTGTGAATGCATTTCATGTCAATCATGTCTATTGATTGTGTTTGTATGACTTATCAGCAACTTTTTGCAGCAGAATGTGAGTCAGTATTCAACATTTTGTACAGAAGCACGAGGAGCTGTTGCTTTTTTTTTATTTGGGCATATCTGACGATATGCTTCCAGGCAGTTTGTAATGAAGTGAAATCCAACGCAGAACTTTTAAAGCTGGAAATGCTAAACATATTTACATACACGCCAGAATTACCACACGATGTTTCTCTGTTTCCGTCTTTTCAATCCAATGTCATTGACTGCGTTTCACGATTACATGGATAAAAAGCAATCTTTTTGTCCATGTACTACTTAATAAATAAACACACGCTTTTCATGTTACGCTATTTTGGCATGTAAAAATGTGGCCGGATTAGTTTACGTCCAAACGTCAATACAGACACAGGACTTTTTTTTGCTCAAGTGGTGTATTATGGGCTATCATCCTTTTCGTGCTCCCAGAAAGAGTTCATTCATTATCGCTTCATTTCCAAACATTTAAAAAACCATATGTCACAGACACAGATGAAACTGTCGACAAAATATTAAAATACTTGGAACACTTTTTAGTTTGTATCATGCCGGAAGACGGATATATGCGCTTAATCTTATGGCTTGTTTTGTAGCTAGAACAAATTTTTTTTACATATAATGGAAACGGGCGTGTGACCATGATTGACTACATTCACTGTGTTAAATATAGAATTTAGTCTGGTCTGGTGACACTTTGGATTGAGAATTGCCACAAAACGTGAGCTAAGCAAATTGTTTGTCCCAACAACGAAGCTACCAGTTTGTTCCACTAAGTTAAGTATGAAACTTTTAATTATCGCCCTTTACTTAACTTTATGTTTATAAATTATAAATGCCACAATGAGCTCACACAGTCATAGGTCATTTCTTTTGCGTTTATTGTGGTTTTTTTTTTGCTTAAATCGTTGTTATTTTGGCTGGTTTTGTTTGATCCACGTATTTCCAAACCGCAAAAATGTAACTGAAAAGGTTGTGTCTGTTATTTATGTGTGTCTAGAAATTTCTGTTCTAGATGCATACCAATTCCAATTCCCAGAGAAATTCTAGATCATGAATAGTGCCAGGTGCTACCGCCACCATCAATAGTTGCAATAGGATAGGATGCTTTCATGTTGTTTCTGGTTTTCCTTTAAAGAACCCAAGTGCTGAAAGTTTCGCAATGAGAAACAGGAATGCGTACAAACTGTGATTGCATGATACATACATTTTTAACAAGACGATGACTTGTTTTTTTTTTCAAATACCATGTTTTGCTTTGTTCTGTACACCACATAAGAAATTTTCACCTTTTGTATATTTGTATCTCTACAAGTCATTCAGAGATTTACTAGATATATTATGACTGCGCTCGCTGCTTCCATAAAAATGTTTGAACAAACTCAACCAAAAAGTCTACTCTACACGTTCCTGGTAGCTGGTTATATAGACACACGGGTAAAAGTAAAAAGCATAGCTCTCACACGAGCCAAAAATCCACGTAGAGCACTCGTGCAATCCAAACTGGCACACGCACAGATCTCTCTGCTCAGGATTACACAGAATAATTTAAATATGACCGTCAAAAATATGACCATACTTCACCAATAAATGCAAATGTGTTTAGGGCTATTCACTCACAACATTTTAATGGTGGTCAACATTTTTTTTAAACTGTAGCCAGTGATATATGAGTTAATATCCAATGTTCACTGCAGAAAAGCAGCTCCGTATATAGGCGCTCCCTTTGTGTTCCACGAATATGAAATTGTCAGATTTCCCCAATACTTTCCAAAAGTTATCAGGTACTTTTTTAACAGCAGTGTCATGCTCATGTCAACATTTGTCAACTAGTATGATTCAGAAGATAACCACATTTTTTCATTCATTACGATTGGACATGATTGCAATTTGCTACTGCCCCTTGATTTTTTTTTCTCTTTTTACAATGATTATTTGTTGTCCAACCATTAACCAGTTCACGATCTCAGCACCTTTCGTAATTTTATGTTTCATAGTATTTCCCGTTTCCTCTTTACTACTTTTCCACAAAATATTCCACAATTTTCTTACATCCAGAGAGACAGTCTCAGTCTACAATGAAGAAAAAGACCAACCACCTGGAAAGTTTCCCATGACATGCGAATAAGTAAAGCTTCCACATAAAGCGACAGGCTCCTATTTCTTCCCAATCATATCATAATAATGGCAACAACAACTAGAAACCTTCATGTCCTCTGAAAACACGTCTGTTTTATTCAGTTTTTGTGCTGGATTTTTATGTGTCATGTCATATTATTCCCCAACGATTTTCCTACGTGAGTGCGTTTTTCCGTGTGTTATGTTGTTCTATCAACATGTTCATGTCTCTCATGCCACTTGCTCTGTCCTGAGTTCATATATGCATGCAATCTGCCGTGCCGTTGACGATGATGCAAAAGACCTTCTCGTTTCGTTTTTTTTAGTTTTGTATCAGAACAATTTTTTTTTCTTACCGACTGTGCAATATCACACACTCGCGTCTTTCTCACTCCCTCAAAAAAACAACGCACACGACAAGTTGTAAGCAAAAGTACGGCTTTTGCTTTAAGAAGAGCTCTTCTGCGTTGCAGTGAAGACGAGCGAGCAAACCAAACTTCCTTCATGTTTCACTGGTTCACAGCCGTCATTCTGGATCAGACCTCCGTGTGAGCGAGAACCAAGGCGAGGGAGAACCTGTGCAAGCCTCCACAAAAAACGGCATTGTGTAGGTAAAAAAAAGGAAACCGGAGAACAAAAAGCCCTCTTTGAATTTCTTGTTAGTGATTTCTGTGAGACAAGTGTACAGCTCAAGGAAGCATATCTGCTATTATCACTAGTCTTGAGCACCCACCTATTACATATACATATTAACATTGTCCCACTAAAACAGAAAGCTCAGTTGAATCAACTTTTTTTTATACACGGAAGGACAATTTTATTGTATTGGGAATAGATGTAGAAAAGAGCAACAGCCATTACGAGTTTTATGAAGTAGAAAAAAGGGAGAAGAAAGAGAAAAGTTATAGATCCTTTCTCAAGATTGCTTTTAATTCACCTGCGAGTGTCGTGTCAAACGGGCAGGGTGTGGATCAGATACAATTTTATGTAACAGACTTTTTTTTCTTCATATGGACAAAGAGTATAATAGTGAGAAAGCGAACAATATATTCATTTAAAAAAGCTGGAGAAGGGAGGAGAGCCCATAATATTGTCATTAAAACACGGATAAATATTTGAGCAACCCTTCTTGCCACACCGTGTCGTGAGTTTTTGTGCAACTGGAACTATAAGGGGGGACACAGGTTCTTATACAGTCATCATCCCGTGTCATAGATTTCCCCTTTTGAGTTCATTGTTACTTGATTGGTTGAATGAACGTCTCATAAGTGAAAAAAATCTTTGCCTGGACAAAAACAGGTTAAAAAATGTTAACTAAAATATTCTCTTACCCTTGAACATAAACCTTGTGTACACCCAAATTGAAAAAGAGACTTTATACAATGGTGTGAGCAATGTGAGCTACAAAATCTTTACAAACACATATTCTGTTAAACAATTTAAGGCCAATTTCCAATTGTCTTCCCCACACAAACACACTTAATTGCGTGATTACAAAAGAACAAAGTTTACTCAATTGGATACTTTCAATGCAAAAAAACCTGATATGTGCAATTGAACAACATTTCAGAGCCCCATGTAGTTTCTCAGTGGTTTTTGTGTAACTTTCGGATGAATACTTACGAAGCTCCGTTTACACTTGTCTATTACAGCAATCAACTTCTATTACAGAACATATTTCGGTGACATTTTCCCTGCTTCTAGAATCTATCTCATCAAACATTCAACGCGTAAGCGCAAGGAGTTATCCACGAAGGACAGCACTCTGAAAAAAATATTAAGCAGAAAAACCGCCAGCCTTCTTGTCACATCGCATTAATTTCGTTCTGGGTGTTGTTACTAGAAAAAAGGAATTTCTGCAAGTTTACCAGTGCACTTTGCATGTCGTGAAAAATTCAACAACCTATTTTTGAGGAACGTGTTGTCGCAATTACAGCCAGCAACAAGGAAACGTTCCATACAACTGCTAAAGCTGTTTTTTTCCTTCCATGTAGAAAAAATCTCATCAACGCATTCCCATCGTCGTGCTAGGTACATCTACAAACAAAACAAACCATTCAGCTCGGAAAGCAACACGCCAACGTCAATAAAAGCAAGCGATCCAGTTCAATACATCATGTCTTTGATGCTATAGCGAGAAAAGTTCTTCCACACGACACACAAAAACACGTTTGGATTGCATGTAACGTGGTGAGTTTTAAAAAGCTTAAACTTGCACCTGAGCGTGTGGGATACTCCTGCCTACAGGGCTTTGCAACTTGTGCCAAGTCAAACGATAGAAAAATATATTGCGTATTGTATCACGAAAAGTTTTGTGTGGCAATAGCATTCTACCTGGACGGATGCCATAGACTTGTCAGTACAACAACTCCGATGATCAATGGTGACGTAAAAGGTTCACTTGTGGAAATTTTAACTTGCCTCTCTGTCTAAGTTCTGTTTCGACAGTTCGTCAGTGTGGAGCTGTAAAAGTTATGAATTCTCGGCTAAAACCGAACGCG
>JAAXOA010001537.1:0-15638 GCA_036561885.1 Salina celebensis
TAAGCGCTGTGTTCCCCGCTGCGATTAAAAGAATGGAAAATATGAAAAGTACTGGTATCCACTCGATTGAAAGGCGCACTTCAATTTCAAACCAGTCTTTCAACATCACATGGGTGGCTTCGATTTCATGTGCGAAAATAACTGAGAGAAGGCCAGGTAGAATGAGTGTGAAGGCAATCAGTACCATTACCAGTAGTTCCTGGCTTCTCATTTCCATTTTATGTCGAGAATCAAGTTTCTGTCCACCAGTCGTTAAGATACCTAAAAAAAAGGTTAAAAAGAATCGTTTAAACAGCGATATATTATTGGCAATTTTTGAGCCAGAAAAGTTTACCAATATGCCATTTATCGAACTCAAAAAGTTCATTGAACAAAATTATCACAGTGCCCCGATGAATTGTCATTACAACGGCTAATAGACTGATGCAAATAGTTGCTCCTGCTTCTCCAAATCCGATTATTGTTGTGGCAACGGACTGAACGTTATCATCACTCCATTCCCGGTCTCGAAAGATTACCATGAGCTGCTGCACAACCATCAAGAATGAGTAAACAAATCCACCAGTGGTGTGCAGTAACCTGTTTACAATTGATTTGTAAGATTTGTAGTCTCGTTCAGCTTAGTATAAAATTAATACCATGTCCAATAAAAGAAGTTGTGAGATTCAACAACTCTTCCAGTTTCGCGATCCCAGTCTAGTAAGGCACCTAAACATATCTTCATAACGCGAATTCTAAATGCAGCCAGACGCAGTGTGTACTTTGAGAACATTTTGTGTTATACTCAATCTACCTTTTCCAGCAGCTCGAATTGTTTTTGGCTCAAGTTCGAAGCTGACTGGAACATGGCCTGTCAGTTAATAAGTCCTCCACCAGGTCCAGAAATAATAATTAATGTATGAAAGTTTCAATATTTAAAAATTTAAATCTATGAAGTTCAGAGAGGGAGGGTTGAAAATAATATTCCTTCGATATATATTTTCTTTGCAGGTCATGGTTCATTATTAACATTATCCATAAAAATCCACACATACGCTATATTTCTATTTTACTTCATTCGTCATTGGTATCACCAAAGTTAGAAAAAATAGCCAAGTTGACAACAAGAAAATATAGCCAAGAATAAAGAATATCTGACACTGCCTAATCGATATCATTTTTCATTCTAACATTTAATACTGGAGAAGAAAAAGATTTTTCCTTATCGATGTTTTGTTTGAATTTACGCCCATTCAAGGTCCTAGATATTTTTTCTTTCAATAATTTTTATTCGTCATTTGTTGTAATAAATAGCAGTTTTTCGAATACCAACAAAACTTTTCTGAGGAAAACTTTATTTCTCCATTTTAGTAGATTTCAATCGAACTTTTATAGATTAATTTTGTAGTTATGTCGTTTATTGTCAATGTTTTTGGAATAGGCAAATGCAGACGCTGTGCAATTGGCTTCATCAGAGCCATCCGGACAATCCCAAATACCATCGGCATCACATACAAATTCAGGTGGAATACATTCTCCTCTTGGAGGTCACCGCAGTTTGACACATGAATTCGCCGTTTGCACATGGGCACAACTCGGCAGTTTCATCTTCCCAGTTTCCACAATTGTTCCGTCCTTTTCAACAAATAAAAATGTCATTACATTTTCCAAAATCACTATTCACATGGCAAAACAAATTTATCATACTGTCGCAAATTGCTGCTGGTGAAATGCATCGTCTGCTTTCAGGGCATGTGAACTAAATTTCGGTACACGACACACGAGGGAAAAATGCAAATTAACATAATTCGCATGTAAAATTAAAACATAATATTTCTAGAATAAGACAAAGCAACGTACTGTTCCATTCGGACATGCGGGGCATTCGCCAGTAAGCTCGTCTAATTCATCACTGTTATCGCCACAATCGTCATCACCTAAATAAAGTGATTTTCATTGGTTTAAAAAATCTCTTTAAAAGCGTGTCACTACATTTTTGTTCACTTTCCAACATACCATCACAAACGTAGCCAACGGGCACGCATCTTCCAGATTTGCACCGAAACTGTTTTAAATAGTGAATAGTAACCATAAGTATATTTAATTCCATCAAATACTCGTGCGTAAATTGAAAAATGTTACATATTAAATAGTTTACCCTATCTTCTGCGCATGGAGGGCACTGATCGGGTTCCAGCCCTTCGTCACTTTCATCAGGGCAGTTAGCATGACCATCACAGACTCTGTAGCTTTCAATACAGTAGCCAGAGTCGCATCGCCACTAAAACAACGTTTAAAAAAAAAATATCTTCCGATCGCTCTAGAAAATTGAAGATCATGTAGCACCGCTCGCTCACATACCTTTCCTTCTTTGCATGCTGGACACTCGTCTCTATCATCAGGTTCATCACTGAAATCTCTGCATTCTGCGTATCCGTCACAAACCCATCGATCCGAAATACAATGCCCGTTATCGCATTGGAATTGCTGGTTTATAACAAACATTTTGACTTTTATGAACTAAATCGTTGATAATATGGAATTATGTTTTAGGGAATACATTAGCTCCACACGGTGGACAGTCATCCTTGTTGCCGGGCTCGTCACTTCCGTCGGCACAGTTTATGGCTTGGTTGCAAAGGTACCAATCCCATATGCATTGTCCAGTGGTTACGCATCGGAACTAAACATTGCAACATTAATTGCGTTTTCTCTTTAAAATTTCCTCGTTTATGCATGAATACAAATTTGTCCACAAGTTTTTGCTGACATATTACATAATTTTCAGGACAAGGCCCACAAACTGACGTATCTTCCGGCTCGTCGCTGCCATCTGAACAATCCTCTCGACCTATAATTTAAATATACAGAATGAGCCTTGTTTTTCACACTAGGTTTGTTGCGTAGCAATTAACACTGAAACTTACCGTCACATGCGTCTAATCGACTGATACATCGTCCCACATTACATTGAAACTGAATATAAAATATTTCATTAAGTAAACATTGCACAGGATCGATAACGCATATTTTAGAATGCAATTGAACTTAATATGAAAAACTCACTTCATTTTCTAAGCAAGGTGGACACTCTTCCTTTGTGCCTGGCTCGTCGCTATTATCCAAACAATCGTTGTAATCATCACAAACCCAAACTTTTGGAAATACAGAGTCCATTGTTGCATTGAAACTGAAGGTTTATAAGTAATTATAAAATTCACAGAATACTTTACACTTCAAATTTTACATTGTGTACCATCATACCTCTCCCTCCGCGCAGGCGTTCGATGCAGGAATACAAATCGCGATCAGGGCCAATAATGCCCCAAATACTTGGTTCCTCATTTTATAATTGGTTTAATGGAAGGACTTTATGACATAACTATAACACAGAAACCTACTGGAGAGAAAATAGCCAAAGCATTGTCCCAATTTCAAATTTTCATCGATATAAACTGCATGATTGATACACGTTCTTGTGATATAAATGTGACATGATTGATGGATGTGTCTTGCTGATTGAGTGTCTCATGGTTCAATTCAGTGTCTCTGTCAAAATTCCTTATTTGTATGGACCGGTTGCAAAGTATCAGATGTAATAATACCACAATTCAATACTATCCCAGGTTTATCTGGTCCATCTAATCTTGAATGTGTATTGATTGAAGGTTTAATTTTGTTTAGAAAAATGGTCACTTTAAAACTCCAATCCAATCTCTTATTTTTGGACGCAAAAATGCTATATTAACAACTCATTAACAAGTATTACGTTCACTCCAATTATAGTTGATAATCAAACTTTATCTTATCAGGGCAATTTGCATGGAACGACTACTGTCGTAAAATGATCAGCTATGCCTTGTGAAAACATCGGAAACAAAATTATATTCTTAAAATTAGTGAGTGTGATTAACACTGGCAAGATTTGGGGCTTATTTTTATGCATTTTGTTGGGAAATTCTCAATCTTTCTCTTTTAAGCATAAAAACCGGGATGTCTTTTGTATTAAATCTTTTCTAATGTTTTTTTCGCCAGATGAAGCTGAAAGATTGAGCCAAAGCGTTGATTTAAAAACAATACTAATAAGCAAACAGACGCAGATAATCCCTTTTAATTCATATTATGGTTGTAATTGAGACAACAAATGCTTGCAAGATTGGTGGTTTTAGACATTAGTTTAGTTTTAGCAAACACTTGCATGAAATGCTACAGATGGTTTTTTACGAGAGATCAGAAATGCATATCAAGGTTCACATTTTATGTATCCTTCAGACAGGTGCAGGTGCCTTCAAAAGGTATGACCCGCAAATAATATTTAAATCATATTGCTTAAGTAATCACCGTTCATTTTTATTTTTTTCCATGACACCATGTAATTAGTTATGTACATACATTCCCAGAAAATTCTGTGTAGTTTTTTACAGCAGGTCAGTTATAAGAGAAGATCCAGCAAAGCCCAAGAAAATAGCTCCTCCAATCAAAGTGACTAAAAAGCGTAACAAAGGACTTAGTACAGTGGTCGTCTAGAATCATTAAGTTCTTTTTTTCATGTTCATAAAGTTACATACCTCTTTTAACAGAAATACTGGATGCTATGATTCTTCCTCCAATAACAGCCAAACCTGTACATATAGCATGACCAAGGACACCACCCAAACAAATAGATAGCAGATTTTCAGTGGCTCACAAGTGCTACCGTAGCAATTTGAGAGCGATCACCCCATTCGGCAGAAAACGTCAATGTGAAGGCTCGAATGAAGACAGGCGAAAATGCAGACAACAATAGTGCTAATTGGCCAGATTTTGCAGTTTTGTCTGATTCCGACTTATCACCCTGTGACAAGCTCATCTGCACGTCTTCCATTTCTTTGATTCCTTCGTCTTCTTCCATCCTGAATCCGTCATACAACATCTTTATACCAAACCATACAAAGAGTATAACTGACACGCATTGCGTATAAAAAGAAGGAATCAGTGTTGTAACATATCCTCCAAACAAAGCTGAAATAAAATGCAGGTCAAATTAACAACATGCACCATTGCTATCTTAGTCAGAAATCGGTAGTGAAAAGTTTACCTGATAATATTGTCATAGCTCCCAATGCCATTGTGCTCCCGCAAAAGACAGACCATCGTGAATACTTCATTGTCATAATGGCCGCAATGAAGAACGTTTTGTCTCCAAGTTCTGAAACCAGCACCATTGACAACGCCGACAAGAAACCGTTCTTAAATCCATATTTCTCCATGATGGGTTTAGTTGCTGATGAAATTCCGATTACATTGTCAAACGACACGTTTATCCCCGCTTACTTGATACGGAACAATGACAATCACTGCTAGCAGAAACAATGGAAGAAGCAAATGGGGCAGTCTTATTTTGCAACTCACGTTAGGAATCATTGCGAACATTGCAGTTGAATTAGCAGTCAAAACGTTCTCGAGACTTCACAATTTAATGTAATGCTACTAATACGAGTTTCCGGAAGCTTTATTAGAATTCTTATCCAGCAAAATACAATGAGGAGATATATGTGTTTGAATAACTGGCATAGTTTGCTTATTCATTTGCTAATGTAGTATGCGGTCAACAGTCAGTTATTTATCAGGAAAGTTTATTTACCTCACATCGAGTTGTCTTGATAATTCTTGTGAGTCATGGCCTAATGTATTATCTATACAAAAGTTCGAAAGAAAGGAAATTATGGGTTGCTTCTTAAAGATCAGCTAATGTGCGATTTGCTTAACCCATTTAGTTTAGTCACTTTAAGACGCAAACCAAATATGCAAGTGTGAGTTAAATTGACTAAAATGTAAATTATCTTATGTAACTGCATGATGGTTATAAAGGGTAGCATTTTCATAAGTCAGACTTAGAGAGTTTCTTTCGTATCTAGGGTTGTTGGTTGTTGATGATGTTCTTGTATGCAACCAAACCTATGCGGTTCCGCATTAAATCAGGTCTCTCGCCTTGTTAAATATTATGATCCTCGTGCATTTCATGTTGTTTGTTTACAATATGAGTTTACCCAAGGTCAAGCGAACAACTTAATCTGTCATTGTTTGCCCGGAAGGGATTAAAAGTATTTTAAGATATCCCTTAAAGCAGTTTTTTTTCTGTCAAAGTTGCTTGAAAAATGATCAATTATGAGCAACAATATGTATTAGTATCACAATTCACAAGTGCTATGTCAGCAGTAATTACATATATTGACACTTTTAAACAAATCTTGAAAAATATTTTCGTTTGATCTACATAATTTATTTCGTTTCTCTATTCTCTGAACAATTGTTGGTCATGAAATTTGTAAATATGTAACTAACAAAAATAAGTTAAGGATGCTGATACAAGTATAGCATCATAACACTTCTGGATGACATACTCCATCTCCATCTCGATCCTGGAAAAATTAAAAACGTTCACGCATTAGAGATCTATTACCGAAAATTACGCTTAAAACATGTAACAATTTTGTAACAACTTACGGAACATGAGTACCTCCCGATTCAATAGATTCAAACTATTCATGGCTTAGACTATCCACGATGATGAACACAATCTGGACAACGAGAGTGACTAGAAGGATGACACTGCTGCAGTGAATTTTTTGCCTTTCAGGCTGAGCGTGAAGTGCTGTATCCATAGCTTCAAAGGTAAAAAAACCGAATCGGTTCTAAGAAATCGGCCTATTTCTCCAGCTCTTGGTAACACGTTTCTTGTTCACTTGATAGAAAACTGCAAGCACCTCCACCAAAAAATCACAATAGTTTCAGTCAAGACGGCCAATTTGAATCTGGAGTGGTTCGTGTGTTTAAACTCCACCACGAAAAGAAACAATTCAAGGACAAAAAAGTGAAATTTATTCCTCACCTTTTCAATTCTCCAAAAACAACAATTTTTAACTCACTTTCATTTTTTTTCATCAAGTTTATTTTTGTCCCCAACAAAAACCAGGACCACTCTCACAGATTTGTTATTTTCAAGATGACAATGCAAAACCCTTTTTCAATCTAATTGTCATTTAGATACCTGTGTGTCAAGCGAACGAAAAGGAAAACTGAGCTCTTGTTAATCCACCCATGCGCATCATCAGCAGACTAGTTTGAAATAGAAGATAGGAGCCCTGCTAAAGATGTCCCTTTAAAGGGGTTACATTATCTCAAAAAAGGCTCTCTCTCACACATCATCACGCTGATTCTTTGTTATGTAATATGGAGTGCACTGAAAAATAAGTGTAATTGCAACCAAGGTAGTCAGTATGCACACAGGTATGCTTCAATTGAGATGATACACCTCCCCACTTTACCAAAATGTACGAAAAAATCCCAATCATTGTTAGTCAGCCAGTAAAAAATTATATAACTGGGTTTAGGCATAAAAAATACTCCATAATAGGGTCTCCAATAGTTAGCGTCGCTATTTGTACAATGATTATGAGCTTGACAGTTTACACATGAAAAGGCAAAGATGCAAAATGTGTGATAAACAGGTTAGACAATTTTTTGTGTTTGGTAAACATACCCAGCATTGTTTTGATCTTTTATCCATAAGCGAGTTTGATCTATACCTGAGAGCATTGTGCAGACAAGCACAGGATGAATTTTTTTGTGGAGGAATGTGTTAAATAAGGAGAAGGGCCGAGTGACCCTCAAAAAATTATATGAAAATGGAAAGGGATTGCAGCGTAGTTCAAAAATCATGCTAATGTCCATTACCTTTTGTTTAGCCGCAATGTAGTCAATTACTCGCTTACTTAGGAGCCCGTGTACTGAATGCGAAAAAAGTGATAATGATTCTGATGGTTAGCTGATGATGACGATTTAAACATTACACAAGACTCAAGTTAGCCCAAAAAAAAACTGGTGGAGCACATGCTACAAATAAAAAGTCTGCATTTATATGCAGTTCTCATCAAGACGCCAGAAAGCGAGGTGTCACAATTTCTCTAAAAATGTCGTGTGAAATTCATTTTGTCTTGCAGAATCGCCTAAAATGCCTAAATGCTTGACTAAAACAATGTCTTTAGAGTATAGTATGCGGTTTAAATGACAGGTCGTTTTGTACAAATTTGTTCGTTCTGGAATATCATAATTCTAAAACGTGTATATTACTATTTAACTGTACTGCATAGTTTCAGCTTTAAAGAAAATTGATTCGTAAACAAGTCTTTGTACCACTTTGGTTAACAACAACCTTCACGCATTACTCTTCCCAATCACCCAGTGTCCATTGTGCAACTTACCATTTACCATCAACAAGCCACAAAAACTGCGAATATTTCTGTCACTTCGTGGCAACAAATCACTCGTTATGTAAAATAGGCATAGACAATACTATTATGGATATTTTTGGTTGGTATAATCAGTTGTGCTTTTAAAATTTGAAATCCATTACTTGAATCATTTAGCTTCATTTGTATGTATACATCGATCATATCATATATGTAGGTATGCAAATGCAATAATGTTTGTTATATAGTTAGAACTCATGCATACATTTCTATTACCTGAGAATGAAACACTGAACATTTCAAGACAATTTTAAATTCTGTCCAGTACTATAAAATTCAATCCTCCTACAATTAAGGTATTCATTGCATGAACATAATCATGTTGTATGTTGCTACTCATGTCTGCGAAGAACGGGATGGATACTGGCGATTGGCACATTTGATCTTGTCCCTTGCCGTCATCGTAACATTGACCCACAAGAAGGCCAACGCAAAAAACAGTCAACAAATGCACAAGCCCAGCAATTTGCGTAAAGTAATTTACCTATATTCATCTACCTTCTGTCAAGCAAACTATGGAGTCTACAAAACTTGTTGTTACGTAATACACTTTGTTTTTTTTATGGCAGGGGCAATCATTACATAATCCAATTTTTAATAGGTATATGAATGCTTCAGTAGAAAGAAACTATATATATGATATAGGATAAAAATATAGAAAAAGTCACGAGTCAAGTGTCAACCGCATATGATATCAGTTTTGGTTTTGAATTGGTGCCTGCTGACCTTTCAAATTTTTCATTGCTACGATTACAAATAATAATACAACTTGTTTCGTGGCAGTAAAGTCGTGTGCGTGTCGATACTGCGTACGATGCTGTACTTTACTACTTTTGATTTTGATTGTCGTTATAGAACGGATGATTGAGTAAAACTAGGCATGTTATATAAAAAACAACTTTTTATAGTGTTGTTTTTGTGTGGTAATAGTAATTGTAAATGTACTGAGCTGACTTTTTCTCCATTAAATTTTCAAGCGTCAAGGCTAAATCGTATTGATTTTTCAAAAAAGATAATTGATATGCTTTCTGTAGGCGTAGTGACTTGTTGTAGTATGCGTCAATGGGACAAGCTTCTGCTCCCCGCTTTTTAACCTCTGTAACAAATTTAGCAAAAGTAGGCACTATCAAAACTAAACTTTGAGAACTATTTTTTATCAACATAGTATAAAACTACCATGGAGTTTAATCTCTAGCTGTAAAACGATGTTATTTTAGTCGTTTAGTCGTTTAGTTGCAGAAAATTCTTTGCTTTGCAAAATAATCGCTATAACAATGTATCTATTAAGCTACCGAATTCCATGTGGCAACTGACAACGACAACTGATATCATCATCGATAAAGTAATTATAATTTTCTATGTATACAGCATATGATGTATGAGTAATTTCGTGTAGGTTAGCTTCTGAAGTAAAGTTGTATGTAACTATGTCGCAATTTTTAGACCTTGTACATGATTTGTGTATCAAAATATATTTATTTCTTTTTATGGATAAAATTCAGTACAAAAATAAAGAATATAAAGATTTTCCGTTGATTTTAAGAGGAAAGATGTATCACAAGAGGTGTCTATTGAAACTGTTAATCACAGTGAAGTCGGCGCTTCATCATTCGCTTAGTTGACTTTATTTAAATACAACTTAACCCTGGGCAATGTAGTTGGTCAATTCCCTCCAGGCCTATTAAAGATTTAAAAAAATGTTAGATATTGAGCGAACAAAGACATTTGTAGCCAACAGCGTAGCGTCAGCTTTGCGAAAGAAGAAAATTTTGGTCACTTTAAGGTTTTGTAACTTACCGTTGGGTAGTGCTGCTGCCAGTGCATAGCGATTCTTCCCAATTTCATTTCTTGCTCAGGAGTGCAGACTCCACATCTAGTTGTGGAAATTCCAGTGTGACGGTAGGTGTAGAAAAGTCCTATTGAAAAATACGGAAAATCCAACAGTTAGCGTCATGACAACAATTTTCAATATAAAACTTCCATCAAAACATTTCATAGAATGACAACTTACTTTTGATTTCATTTGCAATGGCATCACAAGGACCATTGTAAATCAAGCATCTCATGTGCTCCTCAACCAAAGCGGTGTTGGCAAGATACCTGTCTACATTGATACTGCAAATAAAAAGATTCCAAGAAACAATTAGTACAAATTTTTTTGTGTTTCAATGGANACAAAAGTTTCAAGAAAACTTTTTTTGCCTTCAACGTCACGAGCTATTATACTTTTGCGTATAAAAAACTTGAAACTTTGGAAAGGTTGTCGATCTACTAATTCAATTAGAATCTTACCTGTCAAGATTTGTTGCAACCCCACTTGACGGTCCAACAAGATACAAAGCCATGGCAACTGACAAAAGGAGAAATCCCCCGGTAAATCCCGATAAACGTGCCATTTTTGCTTGGTTACTTTTGTTTTCTCCGAAATTGAATTTGACTGTAAAAGAAGTGGATGACTGGATGGTGGAAGATGAGATGGTTTGTCTGTGAATGAAACTTGATTTTCATTGAGGTTTTTATAGTAGATGAGTTGATACTGGAGATGTGAAGGAATGACTGGCTTTAGTAGTACCGTGGTACGGCTGACCAGAGGGTTCCTGGGGAAGACCTCGACTTCCAGGGTTCATTGTACTTGAAAATAATAAAATAACAACGTTCTAAGGGATAAAAGATGTATCATTTTGATGATAACAAAAACAATGTAATTTTCGTGGCAATTGTACATTTCCCGTTGCTCAGGAGTGTCATAGGCCTTGGGAAGTGTAGTGGAGATTTTTTTGGATGATGGTAAGCTCGTAATGAAATTGAAAGGGAGCAAGGGATTATGGGAGCATTGTTGTTGCAGTAAACAGAGCCATTCAAGGTTCAGAAAAGGTGTAGCTTGTACACACACGTGGGGCAGTAAACTCAAGATGACTTTAGCCGTGAACTATAGTTTTCGCCTGAGTGGGGTAATAAATGGGTGACAGAATGTTACAGCAAAGATGATGGGAGATCAAAAAGGAAAATCTAATTTTAGCAGGAATCAAGACGTATACACGCATGTGAACTTGAAAACATGAACATAACAACGTCATCATTTCATTTGGACCTTTTTGGCAGTTTTTCGGGGAATTCCCAAGATAGAAATGTAAAAAAAAATGTTTTAAAACATGTTGTCATCTTAGGGGTTTTGTTGGAGCACGTGAATGAAATAAGACACGAAGTAATCATACTGCTGGTCATTCTGTTATGTGTTTCATTGTCCAAAATCTCAAGTAGCCCCGTTTATACTTGTGTAAGCCTTCGCTGTTTTTTATGATGTCTTCGGATCTGCTGCGACCACAGTGACCATGACTGAAGACAGAAGTGATAAGTGTAATTACATGTCCGTATTGTCCAGTCCAGTGCGTGATGGCATGTATTGTGTCCGAAGTCTCATCATTTCTTACGTTTTATCTTGGTCTGCTTCTTAAATTCGAAATTATCTATATTTTTCCAGTTGTCACATGAACGTGACAAAATTCTAAACATGCAAGATAATTGAAATCGAACCTGGTGATGGAACATGGAAAATGAATGGGTCTGAGATGAAACGGCAGGAGTACTGCGATAGTAGGCAATCCACAACAGGAAACAAGAAACAGACTATGGTCACTTTGTATTTGATATTAGAGGACAAGCAAAGCCCCCGCAAACCGATAGAGTCAAAATAACGTCAAGTTGATGAATGTGTTAGGAAACAGCTAAGCCATTTGGAATTATTTGAATTTGGAATATTGCAAAAGCAGAATTTCCAGGCGACATAATATTATTGAACGGGCCATCGTAATTCTCCGAAGCTTGAAAAACTCTCTTTCCTTATTTTGTAGCATCTATCTCATAGGAAATGCTTCTTTTTCTATATAATTTCAATAAGACGATGTTGTTCCATTCCAGGAATTCCAACAAAATTCAAATTTCCTGTGTATATCATACCCATTCGACTCAGCCAAACAAGATGATCCGTGCTCCCTTTTATCCTGTTCAGTCAGCCGTTAATTTTATTTTAGATAAAATGATAAAAATGGAGGCAACATTTTCCTCTGTGTAATGGTCATCCTTCCAGAATGCTGCTCTATATTACACATATCATTCTGGCAGTAATAAAACATTTCTTTGTTGTTTCTTGGATATCAAGACCGAATCATAAAGTGTAAGCTACAGTCTGTTCTTTTTCATCTGTGAATGAAGACACAGCCACACTAATCCTTGCTAAACTACCGTCATATTCTTTATACGCAAATGTTATTCTTCCCCAGAAGTCCAACGATTCCTCCGTTTGCTTCCTATTCATTTCATCCATATTTCCATTGAGAGATGTAACAACGGTTATGTGCTTTTTTTGATTATTCTAATGGTCAGTTGAATCTTCCTTTGAACTTGGAGCGTGCAATCGGTCTGCTATTTGAATGTGCAACGTAACATTTTAGTTTCGCTTCACGCTCCCTTGAGTTTTCAGCTCTTTATGAGAACCTGACTTGAACCAACAAGATAAATCTTCCTTTGAACTTGGAGCGTGCAATCGGTCTGCTATTTGAATGTGCAACGTAACATTTTAGTTTCGCTTCACGCTCCCTTGAGTTTTCAGCTCTTTATGAGAACCTGGCTTGAACCAACAAGATGCGACGGTAGTGTCTTTACGATGGCCACTGGCTCTTAACTTGTTTTTGGAAAATATAGAAACTGACTCAACATTTGGGCTATTTTGACCTAAACTTTAAGTCAAGCAGGTATATCATAGATTATCCATTGTGGTGAAACTGATGAGATGAAGATCAAAAGCTCATCGTCATTTGAATTACAGGTATGGTTTACTTTAATGTGTTCATGGACCATGGAACATAACTATCAAACGGGTATCATCTTGGATGAATCATCTAAATTGTAATGCTTCTTACATCCCTATGTTTTTATAAAGTAAAAAAATGTTTCAAGGTAATAAATTCATGTAATGTTTCTGCATGTTTATGCGGTATAGTTTCAACAAATTTCAAACTGGATATGGGATGGGTTTTGCCAGAAAAATGTATATTTCGGTAGGATAAACAACACATGTACTATTATTTTCGCGAATAACTGAGCAGATAAACAGAAACTGCATAAATAGTTTGGGGTTTTCATATGAAGTCACGTCAACAATTACTGCTACCCGTAAAATTACCATTTTTACCTGTGATCAAGATAATTGGAAGTCTAAAACGAGGCACCATACAAATTGTAATGCTTCTTACATCCCTTGTTTTTATAAAGTAAAAAAATGTTTCAAGGTAATAAATTCATGTAATGTTTCTGCATGTTTATGCGGTATAGTTTTAACAAATTTCAAACTGGATATGGGATGGGTTTTGCCAGAAAAATGTATTTCGGTAGGATAAACAACACATGTACTATTATTTTCGCGAATTATTGTGCAGATAAACAGAAACTGCATAAATAGTTTGGGGTTTTCATATGAAGTCACGTCAACAATTACTGCTACCCGTAAAATTACCATTTTACCTGTGATCAAGATAAGTGGAAGTCTAAAACGAGGCACCATACAATTGCGTCATGTAAATTGTTAGACTAAAATAAAAGACAGAGAAAACATGGAATATTTTTTATACTTTTTATATATTTTTTTCTTCTTTATCGTCCAGTCTTAAATACAACAATGTACAGGAATAGTAATAGTAGTTTGTAATACTTATCACTTTGTAAGGTGTACATGAGGGAATAAAAATGAGTTGAGAAATACTAATTAAGAAATTCGAAGAAAATGTAAGTAGAAACTGTCGATGTTCACACGACGTCCTAACCGACTGGATACACTAATTGTTAACTTTGAAAAAATATCACAATGCTTTGCTGCCTATTCATCTAGGGAGGCTGATGAATGTACATTAGTTAAAATGGAGATAACACTATGTGATTTGTTAACTTATTTAAATTTTGTTAATTTAGGCAGATGGAGCTACAGATGAGGATGAGACTGCAGCAGCGGTGGTGCTTGGGGCAGCAGCAGGAGTTGAGCTTGGTGCAGCGGCAGCTACGGTGGTGCTTGGAACAGCAGCGGCAACAGAGCTGGTCTCTGGAGCGGCAGAGGAACTTGGAACTGGGGCAGCGGATGAAGTAGCTGGGGCAGCTGAAGAGGTGGCTGGAGCAGCAGAGGTAGATGGAACTGGGACTGGAGAGGTAGATGGAACTTCGGCAGCCTTGGCAGCAGGCTCAGTAGCTGGGGTAGAGCTTGGCTCCATTGGTCCAACAAGCTTGGGGTCAAGACGGATTCCCAAGACAGACTCTAACTTGGCCGCATCTTCGGGCTTAACGAGACCTCCCTGTGATTCCAATAAGATTGAAATGAAGTAAAAAAACAAACGCATTCAAATTAAATGAGGATTCAATGAAATGAGCTCTTTTGCAATCGGTCATCGTAACAAATTATACTGCATCTCTGCACTGATCATCATCAAACAAATGAGTTGCATGCAAAATGATATCTAGATCAACTGCGTCGTTTAAAAATGGAGTCACGTACAAGTTCTAAAACGCCATGCGATTATTCAGCAGGGTTGCCGTTGAAAAAAAAAACTACTAACCGTAAATACTTTTGATAGGCAGTTGAACTACTTGGGATATCATTGTCCACTTGAACTAATTGTGTTGTTGATCTTTTTTTGATTTGCATACAGAATTAATTATCTGGGTGTTTAGAGTGGAGATGCAGTATTGCGTACTGGTTATGTTATACTCACTTGGAATTTCTTAACAGCCCTTTCCCATTCCTCTGGGAAGTTTTGTTGAATGTGTGAGACGAGCTTGCCAGCGCGCTCCCGTTGGGCCATGTCACAGTTTGCGCATTGATTGACCAACAGCTCAGGAATGGTCACTTTCAAGTACTTACCAATTCTGTCCTGTTTTTGTGAAATAGAGAAAGTTATTATTACATCGGCCGTGTTATTGTTGTCGTAAATAATTAGTGCAAATACATTAATTTTTTTAAATAAAAGAATATATCTTCATAAAGGGACAGGGAGGCAATCCACCAAAATGACCGGTATTGAATGAGGGAATGAATGAGTTACGTAACGGCCAAGCACGCCACATTAAAAGTCAACTCGTTTGTAACAATTCGCCCAGCCAGCCAGCTTGGCTCTCCTGTTTCTCGCTGACTGACTTAAGTGGCTATTAAAATTGGCCATGTCAGCGCAACACGAGGAGAGGAACCCGTAGTCATTAACATCATTCATTACTCTACCGTTAATTGGGGTTGCCTCCCTTTCCATTTTGGAGGGATGAGCCACTTACACATGGGCCATCGTCGATGATGCACTTGAGCTGGAATCTGACAGCACGTTCATTCTGCAA
>JAAXOA010001538.1:0-15637 GCA_036561885.1 Salina celebensis
AGTACTGACGATCTCGCCAACGTGAAAAGCTGTCTCGATCACCACCTTCGCCACTTGCTCTTTCAGGTCTGACGGATCGGGCAGATGACCGACTAAAAATAACAAACAATTAATATTACAAGATCAATTAAGAATTGAACATTAAAAGAAAAACACAATTTTCGGCTCACTTTCTTAATGTCGAGTACGCGAACATGTCTTCCGGAAATACTGCGTCCACAGCATCTGACAGCATTACTGGATCTGTTGCACCACCAATACCACTATCTAACAGTGACATCAAATCCTCTGAAACGTACGAATCTTGCGAGTCGTCGGCATCTTCACCCTCCTCGTCATCCCGAGATAATAAATTATTAACTGCTAAGTTAACGTCTAAGTTCGTTCTCTGCAGCTCCCGGATGATGACATTTCGTGACTTTCCTTGTAGAACAACTTGCGCTTGAGAAATTAGTTCCTCTGGTACATACTGGGCAGGAAGTACAGGTCGCGCTGATCCCATAATTACACCAGTTCCTCTCCCCCCTCTGAGTGCAGCAGCTCTGTTTATTCTTCCCCTCTGTCTCGTCTGCTGCCTCGACGCGCCACTACTTCCTGCCTTGGGACCAGATTTAGATGCATCCGTCCTGCTTAAATCCAGTCGATCTGATATTACTGAAAACGCCAGTCTCCCAACTCGGCCATCTTCCATCAACAGAGCAACGTGTGCAGGGCCAACTGCGATTTGTCGGACAGCTGGTCCATTCCTGATAGATGACAACACGTTCGGTACAGCATAGTTGCATCTGTTAATCTTTTCTCCTAGTTCTCTAAACCTGTTAACAGTCAAAACGAGAACATGAGTTAAATAGTTGCCCCTTCACAATTTTTGTCTCGACAGGTTTCTTTTTGATTACCTTTCAGTTAACTGTTCATCTGTCCCCGGAAGGGGATGAACTACAAAATGAATAGAGGACATGTCTGATGTTTCCTTTTCCCCGACCTCCGGGGGAGTAGGACCCCCAAACTTACACTCGCTGTCTTCACTTTTACTGACCTCCAATCCTCAAAGGATACTCCCTGGATTAAGTAAAACAAAAACAACAAGCCGATTTTAAAACAAAATTCATCCACTCCCATTCCGCCATTGTGTCACAATGCATTGTAGTAAAATATGGTACCTACTCTTACTAGTCTTACTGCAAAATCTTTAACCGAAAAAGCTCTGACCGGACATACCGATCAAAATCATTCATGACTAATTACTTAAAACTATCCTCCAACACAATCCTAATTCAACTTCTTAGAAATTAACTTACTTTATTTCTCCGTGGGGCAGGTTGCTCCTCCTATCCTGGTAAGAAGAACTATTCTTCCTTCTGTGTACAACAGTGCAACAACTCTCACAAAACAAAATGTCTTCCGTCACAATTCCTACCTAATTTTAATTAATCTTCACTTACCTTTCCTGGTTAACACTTCAAGTCAGCTTGAGATTAATTTGAACACTTTTTAAAAAACCTTAAATTTTGGCGTTATTAAAACAGTTTCTTCAAAACACGGTTCTCCATTTGTTCACCAAAAATATGAATGAAGATGGACAATGTATTTTTTGGTCTGATCATCTCTTTCGTATCTGTCGTTCTCTCGCATCATCAACATTTCCCAGTATTAACATGAGTGGGTACAGACCTCGAGATTATACATGGACAAGACAACGAACCCTTTTGCATCTACTGTCCTCGCTATGACTAATGACTTCACAGATGGGGTATATTCTTACCAAAACGATGTCAACATGTAGCGGTTATTAAGGATTAACAACTAACTAAATTAACTAAAACAATTAAAATAACAACGAAATTCGATTGATTTTGACTTTAAAAATCAGTAGTATTTATTTGTTGGATACATTGTTTTGTAAAGACATCTTTTTTCTTATTTTTAATTAGAGCAGACGGACAGCATACAAGATATGACATTGTAAAACGTTCTGGATAAATCGACAACAGGTTCATGAAAGGCAGGAAAAAAACAAAACGTGAAGCCATGAGCCTCCTTTATCGGGGGTTGCATTGTTCGAATAAGTTTCATAGATGTATTGGGGCATTGTGAAGCAACCCAGGGAAGAGAAATGCTCGAATTTTCTTTCTCTCGTTGACTAGAAGAAGCAAATCACATGGGGTTGGGGTTTCAGCTCAAAGCATGTAAAGGAAACGGTTTGATGCGAGTAAAGCACATGGTACGAAAATACGCCTGTTTTGTGTATCGAGTCTTGAGGAATTGAAGGTATCAAATTTGGTTATCTTCGGCTGTCTCCAAACGCCGAAAATAGGACAGAAAAGTGTTGTCTTATCTTGATTGGAGGCGTGATTTTTTTAACAGTTAAAGAGTAATCATGAGGGATCCTTCGATTGAAACTGATCCCAGGTTGGTGTCTGCGTTTTCGGTCTACAAAGGATTGGTAAGAAAGTTTACTATGATTGATTTTTTACTGCTGTACCTTATAAGTTTTTTAATTTTTATCTTGTTTCTCTTGTGGATTGCAGACAAATATTAAAAGTTATGAAGACACTTCCGCTTCTGCCAGCCCGTCTACACAAGCAAAGCGAAATAAGAAGAAAGCTAGAAAACGGAATCGTCAAAGTAATGGAGACACTCTGAAGGACGAAGAGCCGAAACCTGCAGATAAGCATAATCAGAGCAATGGTGTCAACCAGAATCAGAGTAATGCGCCAACTGTGGAGCAGAACGGGGAATCGTCGGGAAAGAAGAAGAAGCAAAGGAAACGAAAGAAGAAGAACAAGGAAAGGAGTCCCAGCTCAGAAGCCGTGAATAATACAACACTTGACAGCTCTGTAAATGTATCCGACGATGAGGTTGAGATTAGAACCCCCAAAGAAGTCACGAAAGACAACTGAGCTGGTTCGAAATCCATTGGCGACTTCTAATTTGAATGGGAAAGGTGTTGGACCTAAATCATCGAAGAAAGATGCTGTAAACTTGCAAGCTGTGGAAACACCAGCGAAAACCCCGAAGAAGAAGTCCAAGAAAGAGGCGAAGATGGAGCAGTCGCCTTCCAACAATACATCAATAACCGCTGCGTACTTGAATGCAATGCGCCAGCAAAATGGCAAAGCTACTTCCAGCGAAAAGTCGAAGAAAACAGAGAAATCAAAATCAAAAGGTTCCAAACCTGCTTGTGAGACAATTACATCTAAAGTTCCTCCACCTGATCGAAAGACTATTTTCTCATCTGCTCGCGTGGAAGATAGCGTCAGTCATGCCAAGGAAGCACTGGAGTGGCTGCTTCATCCAGTGTCGTCTGAAGAATTCATGAAAACTTATTGGGAAAAGAAACCATTGCTAATCAAAAGGAAACACGACGGGGCCGGGGATTATTACAAGTGGATGCTCACAACCCAAATGTTCGATGATACTCTACGTAGATTTCCTATCAAGTACGGAATTAATTTAGATATAACAAGCTACACGGATGGGAAACGGGAAACGTTATCAGAGAAAATGCAAGGTTTGTAAACAACTCCTGTTTATTGTTTTTGTGGCGTTTTGACTTTGACTGAGTTGACATACTTTGGAATTTTATAGGTCGTGTGAGGCCTGCCGTCGTATGGGATTACTACAACAACGGATGTAGCATCCGGATGCTTAATCCCCAAACTTACGTGCAGCCAATTTGGAGAATTAGCGAATCGTTACAGGTAACTAGTAACTTGGGGTCACACTAAGGGACTTGTTCTGAAAACTGCGTGTAAAGGTTATCATGTTAATTTTGTGTTGGGAACATTGTTTATTTTTTATTTATTTAGGAATGGTTCGGAAGTTTTGTTGGAGCCAATATGTACCTTACACCTCCAGACTCACAGGGATTTGCTCCTCACTATGACGACATTGAAGCGTTTATTCTACAAATCGAAGGAAAGAAGCGATGGAAGTTGTACGCAGCCAGAAATCCAGACGAAGTTCTTCCAAGATTCTCGAGCAAAAACTTCTCAGAAGAAACAGACAACTTAGGACGCCCTATTATAGATGTGGTTTTGGAAGCTGGAGACTTGCTGTATTTTCCAAGGTTTGTGAGAATTCCATGCTTCCCCCAGATTGCTTCATCTGAAGAATCACTATTGAGAGTATGGAGTAGCCCAAATCTCCATAGTGATTCCTAAGTTGAAGCAATCTTGCAGGCTTAGGTCTCTGATAACGTGTTGCTGTGTTGCTAAATAACTGTTAATTGTACAGGGGCATGATCCATCAGGCGCAAACAGTAGATGGAGAGCATTCGTTGCATGTGACGTTATCTTGCAATCAGTTGAACACGTACGGCGATTTGTTAAAACATGTGAGTAAAGCTATTTCCCATTTAGCTCAGGATTGTCTCCTATAAAAATTTACAATTGAAATCTTTTGTTCTGTTTCAGCATGTTAACAATGTTTTGGAGAGTATGATTGCTAAAGACGTCAACTTCCGCAAAGGACTTCCAACCGATTACTTGTCGTTTATGGGAATCGCTCATCAAAACACATCAGACCCAGCCCTGATAAAGAAACGGGATGAATTCGCCAAAACCGTCGAAGGTCTTGTAAGTAAGCTTGCCAAGGAGCCTGCCGACTTCGCAGCTGACGCTATGGGAAAGAAATTCATCTGGGATGCCCTGCCACCTTACTTGAATTCTAAAGAGCGAGAAACCACCGTCGTGGAAGATGGAGAATTTATGAAAGACGGGAAAGTCTTCAATCGCGTGGAATTCGGTCCTGAAACGAAGGTTAAACTTGTTAGAAAGAACTGCGTCCGACTTGTTGTGGAAGAAGAACAAATTAAGTTGTACTTTTCCTCTGAGAATCCGCTGACCTATCATGAAGAAGAACCACAATACTTGGAATTGTCAGTAGAGCAAGCTCCTACGATAAATTATCTAATCAGCCAGTACCCGAAGTACACGAAAATTGAAGATCTTCCAATCAGTTCTGACGATATTGCTGAAAAAGTTCAAGTCGTATCTGATTTATGGGAACGCGGCCTTCTCTTTACGAAGGAGCCTTTGGAACCGTGTGACTATGACGATTTCGGATCAGACGAATCTGACGACGAAAATTTACCTGATCAAACTATAGAGACCACCCATTTAAATCGCGAAGAGGATGACGATGACGTGGAAAGCATCGACTTGTCGGAGTTACCTGAAGAAGGAAATGAAGACGACAGCTTGTCAGAAGACGATTTTTATGAGACCAGCTTAGGATTTGATGACTCCGACGATTCTAATAGTGATGAAGACGAGAATAGTGGGCTTTATGTAACCGAAGGCGATAGTGAAGTTGACAGCGACGACGAGGATGATGAAATCGGTTACACCGTTGATGAGGACGGAGAGGTTATTTTTGATGAAGATGATGATGAAGACGACGAGGATGACGATGAAGGGGAGGAGGAAGAAGACGAATTTGACGGGTTTAACATTGATGAAGATGACTTTGATAAGCTTGACGAAATGGAAGATAGTGAAGATAGAATAAAAATTGCTGAATTTGGTTGTTTCAGCCTTGATAATATTGTTAACAAACTATTGTTAAGTTCCATGCACATTTATCGCAAAGTTTGTTTAATTATCTGAAATCACTATTGCTGTCTCTAATTAAAACAATTAAGAATTTTAATAATAAAATGTTACGTGATTTGAAAAGAATGTTTATTTGTGCCCTTTCTATTTGATTATGGTTGACTTGTTAAAGATATTTTCGAATCTGATTTTAAATGCAGTCAATACGTTCCCATTTCTAAAAACTTTTCATCAAACTTAAGTTAATTCATCCAGCCTACGTATTCACAAACCTTCTCAACTTCATCAATCAACTCTAGTAGCTAACAAATATTCCAGATAGATTTTCATTCTGCGTCTTATTCGCAAATTACGAAATCACTAGATCGTTGTCAGAGAGCTTTCTTATTTGACATTTTGGCATGATAGATGAATGGATGATTCTCCTAAAACTAATTCAGTGTGACGATGCTTTTAGATGTTATTAATCCATTTCTTGCTCCGATTCAATCTAATAAACGACTTTCGCATAAATACTCACACACGTGGATTCCCTAAAAGCTTCATTTTTTTGTACAAATACATCATCGCATCAGTTACAGAAAAACTTTTACCTCTGATAACATCATTATCATTACCATACGCGAACAAAGTCAGTTCATTTTGGTAGACTTCCAAGGGCGTGTTTCTGCTGACTACATGTTTATAAATCACAATCTTCCTTTTTTTTGCTCTTGCATTTCCATCCCAGAGGAGGATTACACTTAGCAAAAACTTTTTTCCTCCATTGTGCATAAATAATTCAGTAAAAGTTTTCTTGGAGAATGAACAGATTCTGAGTATGGTCACATTATTCATGCCTCTTAAACCTCTCCGTAATTTCTCCAAAAGATGATGACGACGATGCCATGACACATTAGCTAACGAACTAACCTTTCTGGAAATTTAGCCCCATACATTTTTTATAAGACGTCACCGTTTGCACTGAGACGCACAATTTAATGTCAATAGCAACTATCAAGACATATGGAGCCATTTCAAAAATTATTTCCAGGGTTTTTCTAGATCATTCCAGGCACAAATTTCTCTAACATTCCTGATTCATTTTCCCTCCTTGATCTTTTCTCATCAAACAATCTTCTTCATTATAAAAAAAACTAAACTCAATAACACATTCCATTCCTATATTATATTCTTTTTCTTGTTCAGCAATATTTCATATTCATTCTTCCAAACAGTAATCAATTTGATAGCATGTTCTCCTGATTACATTGATTTTCATTCTTTATTTGACCTTTGTCATCTCATTTCGCCCGAGCGCTGATTTCTTTAATACTTTCTTTCAATACTTTCCTGCTTTTACTTTTTCTCCGACCCACACTCAATCAACAAGGCTCCAAAAACTTTCTAGAAGCAAGTTTTAGTGCAGAATCATCATAACTAACCAATCAAACATCATCATTATTACTCTTTACTCCATTTTTTTTTCTTTTCATATGAACATTCGGAATGCTTTTGAATTTCTCTAAAAAAATATTAAACATAATAGATCAGAGAACCTGAGAAAACAACTTCCTGGATATTTTCCGCATTTCTCTTCTCAAGTTATTGGCGTTTTTCCATCATACGCAGCATCTTTTCTTTCGGAAGATTGCTTCCATGACAGCCCTTGGAACACACATCTTTTTTCCCCATGGCATCTAGTATTAGATTGTGCGAGCAAATTTATTGAAAGCAATACGGCTCCTGTTGATGGTAATGATGATGCCAGAAACATGCTCATTTACCTTGAACACGATATTTTTCCACTTTATTTACTTTTTTCATTCCCCTTTATTTCCTTACAAAAAAAATCAAATTTTCTTCCCCGAAACGAAATCTTCTCTTGATATGAACCACGCAAAAAAAATACTCTGAATGCATCAAAACGGAAAGAGGCAATTTAGAAAGAACGTGAGAAAATAGAAGAGTCTCTATCATAATTTTTTTCTCTTTTTCTATTCCATTTGCCCTGGCAAACTGACATTACCATAAATGCCAACTCATCATTGTCGTCTATATGATTATGCGTGCTCATTGGAACATATAAAATCGTACATGTCATAGTATCACTTGACTCATCTTCACTATTACCTTTCGCGGTTTACTTTCACCCTTTTATTTCACTGTTGACGAGGAGCTCTTGAGGTAGTTGACATTTATGTTGCCACAGCCGTCTAGTCCTACAGTGGCAATTTACACCGCGTGCTTTATAAACCATTAGACTCTTTTTTAACTATCACAATCATCATCATCATCAAATCAGCATTGATTTCGGGCCATGATTTTCTCTTCTGATGAGATGTTACTTGATAGGATGACTTTGGCCAAAAAATATCTTGTTTAAGCCATTCTACGTGATCTTTTTTCCTTGTCGTTGTTTTATTTCACGCTAAGAAGTGATGACTTTTGGGGAAGATGAAAAACTAAGATTTTTTTTTGCGGGGACATTTTATAACAAGAAAACTACCGGTTTTGCACGTACTCTGGTCCCACTTGGAAAGAGAGTGCTAGCAACACCACCACCAGTCTGAAACCAAAAAACCAGGAGGAAATACTGGAAAAAGGTGGAATAATATGAGATACAGGACTCCTCAAAGGAGAAAGTCGGAGCTGCCAGTATTTATTCTGATCAAGTCGTTCCCTTCTGCCACCAGGTTTTTGTGAGGGACCGCAAGTACGCGTTCTAGTGTACTAACCAACTAGGAAGAGAAATTTTACACGTAAAATGTATACAATTTTGGCTACTTTATTTTCAACATAAGTACTTTGTTCCAGGCCGTTATTACATTATCATTTTAGGTAATAATGGTGGATAGCTGGTAATATAATAAAAGACGTGAAAAGTATCAGCCACTTTAGCAAACTCTACGAGTAGGCGTTAAAAAATTTGCTTTCTCTGGGGAAAGCAGTGCTGCCTTACATTTCTACACGACTTTCACTCAGAATTTTTTTTCTAAAACAAAATTCAAAATGAAAATAGCTCTAAAAATGCTTTTAAAAGGAGTTATAACAGGAGGTTGCAGACTCATCAAATTTATTCTAAAATACTGAAAAGGTTTCTTACTTTCACTCAGAAGCCGTGCGTATTTCAATACTTCAAAAAATCCATTATGAGCTGAAGTCCTTGGAAAATATTTTCTACATTGTTCGACAGCTCCAAGATAAAAAAGAACTTTTCTCTTATAATAACAATAAATCCATTTACAATCCTCTTACCAATTCAGTTCATCTACCAATTACTCCACATCAACGACTTTCTTCCCACCCAAAACACCTACACAGTGTTGTCCGCCTACCTTAATTGCGAAACGTGATTACTAGATTCTTTACAACTTACTATTCGTCGCCAAACAAGTGGCCACATTGTACTAACTTTCTTTTTTTTGTTGCAAAACTCTCAACAATGCCCGCCTACCTTAATTGCGAAACGTGATTACTAGATTCTTTACAACTTACTATTCGTCGCCAAACAAGTGGCCACATTGTACTAACTTTCTTTTTGTTGCAAAACTCTCACGTACTTTCACAACGTAGGTTTGTACACACACAGGTCCCTGAAAAGATGGAAGATTTCCAAGAAATTAAAACAACCTCCATGTTACAGTTTTGTAAAAACATTTGCCCACAAAAAAAACGCAGACCTAAAAGTTGGCCTGCATTTTTCCTCCGTTTCCGGCTTTTTCTCTCTTATTTTTTGCCACCAAAGCTCAATTCACGCACAATTGCTTTTCCCAACATGTAAAGTCACTTTCTCTCTTTCCTCTTGTCATATCCTCCCAAACAATTAAAAGTACTTGGGTGCCAACGTACTAACTAGAGAATTTTCTCTTTTTCTCTGCAGCCTTCCGCATTTTACCCCTTTGCGCGCTACAACCCAAACTATTTTCTTCCTCAAAATTGATCTTGTTCCCCATATCGGAAAAATTTCCCCCTTCGGCCCATGCCAACCTTTATGTACTACTCCGAACCCTAAAGCGAAAGCAATTCGGCCAGTTACTAAAACATCACCGTTATTATTTTTCCAACAGAAACCAAACTCTGTTTACTTTTAATCCAACCAGATCTTCTAGACTTTCACTAGACGTCTTTAGCAAGATAAACACGTTTTATACGGAATGTGCCTCTGTTTTAATGCTCCTAGACCTACCAGAGAATTCATCGTGCTTTCACTTTCACTCTGTTTATATTTACTATTTATCCAAACAAAGGGAAGCACAACAAGTAAACATATTCTATACATACTCAAAACATTTATTTGTGTCTAATTTCAAATACTATCCTATTATATTTCATTTGTTTTTCAAAACAACCTAGAAAAACTCAATACAATTTATATAAAATATACAAAGCCCTTCCTCCAAATATAACTTTCTCTTTAGTTTGCTGCTCATCTGTTATCAGGAAAGTTCCCAACTTGTGCACATATCTTTTTCTATGTTTTATTTCCGCAAATTTTCTTCTAGAACCGCTATAACCACTGTTGCTCGCATGCTGGCTACTTGTTTTTCTTATTTTTTCCACTCTATACTTTCCCTATTCCCTTTTATTGGCTATATCTCCTCTCCCTCATAAAAAATATTCTCTAGCTCCTATTCTCTCTTTTCCTCCTCTGTTTTCCCTATGATATTCCACTCGACTTGGCCAGACTGCAGCAGCAGCACCACTCGATCCACTTTGCTATTTTCATGCCGTGACTTGCCATTATACGTCTCCTTTCACTCTTGTTGTGAGAATAGAGTAAATAAGCCACACATACACTTATACCCTCACCAGCGACACTACAAAACAGTCCTCCTCAAAAGACACATTTCCGCCGAAAACTTTCTCTAAACTATGATCATATCAGAGTTTTATAGAGAAAGTATTCACACATCTAATACTCATTTCGCTCACATACCCCTTCCAAAAAAACGATCACTGCTATATATATGCATAATATATATATTTTCACTCTGCTCTACTATTTTTTGCGGTGTATTTACGTTGAAGAGGTTCCAACAGTTTTTTTTCCACAGAAGAGCAAACCTGAAACCATCATCAAACTCATCTTTTATAGAACCAGTAGCTCAAATCTTTGTCTCATTCTTATAGCCGAGATACATACATAACCCGCTATTCACTCACAAGGAAACACTCTCACGTGTGGGTTTCTTTTCTCTATTATTTTCTCGTCGGTGTTGTGATGTTGAATGTTGTCTTCAACTAGTAAATATCTCCTATATTTTTTTACCCTTCTAACAATGTATCTTCTTTTTGCAACAATCTTTCAGCATAAAATGCCTCTTTTTTTTACAATAGTACCATCAGCAGTTAGTAATATGCCTTTATACTTTTACTGCACGTGTTTTTTTATATGAAGATTTTTTTTTCAAGAGATTTTCTCTCCCGATTCATTTTGGTAGCAGCATCATGGATTTTTTTGCCGCAGATGCATAGCGTACAAGCCGGGAGGTTAGTGTTTTTTTTTCAGGGCATTGTACCAAAAAGCGGCAGTGATGATGTTAGATGTTGTTATGCCGCAACTTGAGAATATTTTCTCCTATGCTCTCTCCGAAAACACATAACTTTCGTTAATAATACGGCTCCTAAAATAAACTTTTATATGAAAGTATAGATCCCGTCATATTCCAATTTTCACGAGGGAACATCCATTTTATATAAGTAGCTTTGAAACTATTATAATAGCGTGTAATATGCATAACACACACACTATTTAAACTATTACTATAACTATCATCATTTTCTCCTTAGACTAAAGCTTTTTTGGCTTGCTTTTCTGGCGACTCAGAGATTCGTTATGCCAAAGGAGGAAGTAAAAAAAAACCTAGAGTAAAAAAGCATCTATGAAAATCCCTTTGATTATACCATGGTGGGAAACAGTTTGCAGCAATAACGTGTCTGTGTGTGGCGGAACATTGGGAGCTAAAATAAAAATGTGCTCAACGAGCATGTTATATAATAAAAAGGAAGCTGGAGACATTTTATTTTCAGCCCTGCCTATTTACGACTAAAAATATAACAACATAAAAATGTACACTAATGCGACAAGCTTTAGATGTATAGTTTTTTTGTTAATAATGAAAACCTTGGTCATATTTCTATCACAAAGTCTTGAAATAAAATGTTTGGGATGAAAATTCATCTAGGAATTTTTTTTATAGATAGAAAATCTTGTAGCAGTGGATATGGTAGAAAATATACCGGGTATTTTTCTGGACTACTTTGTATGTAGATGTAGTTTTCACTGTAAAAAAAACGACCAAGATGGTTATAAAGTGAAACGCAAGGGGAATCCATCTCTCTAGTCACTGAAAGCAGCTGCGTTGAACCAGACAGAATAAAGAAGTTGAGAGAGAAAAAAAATATCCATGAGACACAAATAGATGCAGTGTTTTTCGGCTGTAAATGCAACGGAAACTTGATAGAAGCTAGATACGGCTCGTAAGACACAAAGAATGGGCAAATAAAAGACAAAAGTGGATATTTTTGGCAGAGAAACTTAAATTTACTTCTTTTGGTTTGTATAGTAAAAATGAAATGAAACGGAGAGAAAAAAAGAGTGTCGTAGTGAGAGAAATAATACTGAAGAATGAAACAATAAGATAAATTTTATCGACAGAAATATTCAGAAAAAAAGAAAATTTTGCTGTGATGTGCCAACTAAAGTGTGGATCAAAGAGGTTTTGTCATTAGGGAGAGAAAAAAATATATAAAAACAAGTGTGCTTGTGCCAGTTTTAAAAAGAAAGTTTTTGCGTGAATGAATTGTGGATGGGTATAAAAGAAGTGTGTGATGAAAACATTATTCATCAGAAAATGAGAAGGAGATGATGACTCCCGACAGAGAGGTGTATACTTGAAAGCTAGACTGAATACAAGTGGAAAAAAAATAGGAATCTTTTGTTGAAGGAAGAACAAAACAAACGGTGGAAAATAAGCTGAAATGGAGAAAGTGGATTTTACTGGATAGAAGGGAAAATTGCTTATCCAAAAGAAAATGTTTGTGTTTGTAAAGTGGGCATGTAAGTTGCAGCTTTTTGAATTCATTTTGAGCTATGGAGTGCTGTCACAAAAAAAAAAGTTAATTAACGTAGACTCGCCGGTTTTCTTTGAAAATAATACGGATATATAATAGAAAAGGAAAAAATAGGAAATAACTTTAGGCTCTCCATCATATGTGAAACGGAATGAAATTGGATTTGAAAACTTGAATTGTGTAACAAGTAACTTGAGCCCTGAGGAGGAATTCCCAGAGCAGGGAAAGAGAGAAAAGCGTAAAAAATGGGAAATGCTGTCAAAAATGTTTTGCGATGGAGAGTGCCACTAGATTTTGATTATGATTACGGGTATAGATGAAGATTCATAGAAAAGATTGAGTAGATGATTAGAGTACTTCAGAATGCTAGTATAGTGCAATGTGCACAAGCAAAATATACATGACACATTATATCGTCCGAGTATCATCTTTAGTACATCTATATATTTATCATTTCATTTTAACTATTGCTAAATTGGTATACAAGAGAATACCACCATTTCACACATATACAGTGTGTACTGTATTGAGACAAAAGTGAAAGCACTGTTGTTGATATTCCAGTAATGAACTGAAAAAGTATACAATTTAAAAAAATATTAAGCGGATATATTTCGAAAAATATTCAACGAATGGCTTAAAGGATGCGGTTTGCGAGCTTTTTGATTATGCTTGAATTATGATAAAATGCAATAATTAATTGACAGGTAAATCCCAAAATTTGACTTAAATGGATTTAGTTTTTCATGGAATACTTGGCTGATTGGAAATAGCGAGTTATTAGTAACTGGCAAACCTGTTCGTTACATTATTACATATAAAAAATTTACATACTCACATTTTCATATAATGAAGTGACGAGCTTGTGATGTGAGTGTATTATACTCCGAAGCATCTAAAATGAAATACTTTGTGGCCTGAGGCATACGCTTTGTTCAATGTGTCTAAATCAATCACTACCGTTCAGAAATTTGAGGAAACACCCGGAAGAGTAGGAAGGATGCGTTTGATGTGGTATTAGTTCTACTTTTGACGTGTTATGTCTAAATCGATATACGATATTTAACCATGAGTTATGTTTTGGTATTATTGTAAGTGGCCATTAATAAGTAATACCAGTACTAGTTTAAAGTGGAAATCTGGATTTAGTTTGCATAAAATTAGAAAAAAAAAACCAAAAAAAAAGAAGATTTAACTGTGTACATATTTCATTGTCTATTCATGATCAATGTCCGAAACCGAAGGTGACAGTAGTGAAAGGTTTGATTGATGCGCATTTATTGAAAAGATGCGTTGATTGAATATAACCGGATATAAACCCTTTGATAGGTTAAACCTTGAGGTTTTCTGGTTAAAAAGAATATGACTAATATTATCGCTGTAGTGATCAGTTGATTTTACTGATTATTGATCTAATTTTCGTCCACGGAAAAACCTAAACTTTTAAAAAACCGACTCCAACCAGTTATTTTCTAATTGTTAGTATCAGCTGGTTGTGTTTACATATGTGTACATATACCCCAAAGTGACAACGCCCATTATGGGTAAACCAACTGAAATTTCAGAACTATTGACAAGTGCTTTGCACGCTTTAAACAATGGGAAAACTGTTGACAACATTGTTTCAACGTTCTCTCGTTTTTACAACGAAGACGAAATAACAACTGCTAAAAAATGTCTGGAAGATCTTGGGGTGAAACTCCCTAAAAAATCTGCAAGAAATGTAGCAGCAAAAGAAACATCACTGCTGGACATGATGAAAGCAATTCAAGAACTTGATTTGAAACAAGTTGAACTTCCGTTTTCTGCTCGTGACCTGGGACGCATTTGTTTTGTACCTGACACACTACAAGATGAACTGCAAATGCGATGTGAACTAGCTGCAGTTCACAGAATGATGGACGACATGGACAAATCGTACCGTGACGTATTACAGCAGATTGGGGACTTTCGAACAAAGTTTGAAACGACAACAGCCGAAGTTACGACAGCCATGTTGGAGGTGAAACTTGCAACTGATCGTTGCGGAACATACGCAAGCATTGCTCAAGTTACTCCAGCGATAACACCAACGTCGCCTGTGGAAAACACCATACCTCCACCACCTCCTCCTCCTCACCAGCCTAAGCGCCAACCTGGAGGGCCGCCACCTCGTGCTAAACCAATAAGTCTACGGACCGTCCCCTTTAGAAGATTCCACAACCGGAAAGAACTGGCAGACAGACATCATGTTCGACCTGAAGAACTGAGCCCGTCTGATAAACGACATCCAATTCATCAGAAGCAGCAGGATGATGAGGATGGGGAGGGGTGGAGGGTCCATACCAACCGTAAACGTAAGTCGCTTACAGTTGGTACCTCCCAAAACACAAAAATAAAAACTGTGAAGCCTCTAATAACGTGGTCTTTTTTCATTTCTCGCTGCTCTCCTGAAACAACGACGGATGACATTCTGAGTTTCTGTACGGAAACCCACAACTGGAACGTTTTGAAAGTTGAGAGGGTGGGTAATACCGCGACAAACAGCAGCTACTCCTCTTTTAGAGTGGACATCAACCAGAACGGAATAAATTTATCCAGTGCTTTGAAACCTGAAAACTGGCCCAGTGGAATGTTGGTTCGGCGATGGTACAATGGCAAACGACAGTCACAAAGGACTGTAGATAACGCTGAATCTCATGATGACTAATCCAATCAAATTAATGACGTGGAACTGCCAAGGCTTCAAATCTA
The DNA here is from genome assembly GCA_036561885.1 of Salina celebensis. NCBI lineage: Eukaryota > Metazoa > Arthropoda > Collembola > Entomobryomorpha > Paronellidae > Salina > Salina celebensis. The sequence continues at coordinate 15,345 of JAAXOA010001538.1, forward strand.
ATTCAACTTGGCTGTCGAGTATCATGACGGAATATGATATTATCGCATTGCAAGAGACATGGCTTTTTAAGTTTGAGCAAAATTTTCTCTCACTTCACAGTGATTATTTTCATGTGGCCACCAGCGGAATGCCAGACGACAAAAAGCTAGGAGGTCGACCATATGGAGGCGTTGCATTCCTTTTTCGTAAATCTTTAAGAAGTAGCGTGACCCTCATGGAAACTAACGACAAAAGAATTATTGCAGTTAAATTGGCTGTTCAAGGAATGCAGCTTCTTGTTGTGAACGTATAC
>JAAXOA010001539.1:0-15626 GCA_036561885.1 Salina celebensis
AATGCATAACTCATGCCCAATAATATACCTCGTATTGTATACATTAAAATTCCATAGGTTTTAATACTATATTTTAAATTTTTCTTTAATATACATACAGCAGAATGACTTAAATACTATTCGGTACGGCAGAATAGTTTACGTTCCAGGTTAATTGTCTCATATTACAGACAGACAATGCACTTTAACTTAAGTACACAATATTATTATGCGAATAAATTATTCTTATGCTTCCTATAATTGCTAACAATGCATTGCATGTTATCTCCAATATTGTTGGAAATATCATCCACAAACCCATAACTGTTCACCATATTATATTCTACAGCACGCAGCAGTTGATCCCATTTTCGTGTAACAACCTCAACAAATGAGCAACAAGGATTTGCTCATTATCAAGCTACGTATCGGCGAGTCATTACTTATCCAAACATACTGTTTTATTCGGAAATTAGACCTTTCTCAAAATCTTAACATCCAGAAAACCTTTGACACATTTTGGGAATCTGAAAATGGTTCTTTCATACATTAGGGTTACAGACGAACCGTCTGTGAACTCTTACTTTAGATTGGATTGCCTTGCCACAATAGTGCAAACAATTGGACTGGACGGAATATTTAAAATTTCCATAACAGTACTACACTTAAAAATCCATGATTGATGGGTATCTATGCTGGTTTAACGTCAGCATCTTTACAAAGTAAATACTTGTTTAGTTAAGGACCGATAATGCGTAATACAATCGGTGTTGAGTTTACTTGCTAATCAATCATAGATGAAAGTTTGAAAACTTATAGTACTTCTACTAGTTAGTAAAGAAACGTTCATCTGCTTGCTAATTATGATACTATGACTTGAAAGATTGCACATGTAAAATGTAAAGATAATCATCCTCAATCCTCATTGATGATCTTGGATCGTTAAAAGTTTATGCTGCTCACAGTGACAGTTACATTTCTTTAGGTTGTTTTAGTCCAATAATACATGAATACCGTGGCATGTGTGCAAATCTTTTCTTTAGTGCAAAAATCCTCTGCATGATCGATCTCTTTTATCGACCTTAAGAATATTTTCTCTTTTACTTTATAAAGACATGTAAATGTTTACAATTATGACGATCAAATGAATTCATCGAACCACAAGGATGACGGTGCATCCGTTTAATAATCCTTAAAGGGCTCCAAACCAAGTTGAAATTCTCTTTAAATCAAATGGGCGTTCCTAAAAATCATACAAGCGGTGAATATTGCAATACTTGATCAAAACTGGAAACCCAAGATAAGGTAGTGGAATACAGTAAAACATTTATGCAAATAAGCCACACTTAAAACATCTATGCAAGGGATGTTAGGAAACAAAATAACACTGTTTTGATTGATGACACAGGATGACACGCTATGAAAAAAATGGTACACATTTCAGAAATAAATTTGCTAATTTATGATAACATTTCATATCTCGTGCTAGCTGTTGAATCAATCTTTACTTTGTTCCTTCATCAGATTAGTTGTTCTTTTTGTTCACACAGTTTTACTCAATATCGAAATCAAATCGGACAAAATGGCATTTGGTATCACAAGAATAAAAATTAACACTCTGTAATAAACTTTTTGTATTTTCACACTGCACCTATTCAGTTTTTTAGGAGTAGGGATCTGTTAGAATGATCATTTTGTAACACTGAACGTGTAAGGAATTGCAAGCAGGGGTTTTGGATTGTCGATCACAAAACTACCAGGGATCTTATTGAAACTAATGTACAAATTACATACGTGGTCTAATCATGATACATAATTAATATGTGAATACTTGACTTATCTTTGCAACTAAAGAAAAAAACATCGTTCCGTAATTATCTTCTGAGACTAGCAGAACAAAACTGTACAAATACTCTTTAAATGCACTATCTACAACTACTTTTATACTTAATTCAAACAAATTTGAAGCACAGAACTAACTGTAATTGGCTTAAAACCGATTTAACTATATAAACAATCTAACTAGATAGTTTACAAATCATGCACAACAAACAAACTAAAGTTATCAAATTTTGAAACAGCAAAAAAAAAATCACAATAATATAACACTGAAAGACAACTGCAAACTATGATAACATTAACATTCAAACTAATCAAATAATACAGTTGAGCTAATTGCTTAATTTAAAGAGATTCCATTCGAGCATAAAAAAATTAAAAGGTTGATAAAGAAATTCGGCAGAGTGGGCGGGCTCTCGAGAGATTCGACACGCTTTTTGAAGGAAGGCAGGTAGTGAAGGTCGTGGGGCTTAAAACGTTGGATTAGAGCTGGAAACAAAACGTTTAGCACATTACAAACATATTAATCGCCAAAGTATAAACTTGCTAGTAAAACTGGTGTTATAAAATTTTCAGAGTCAGTATTAGTATGTAATTTAGTTATATAAACAGCAAATCAAACTCAAAAGGCTTATGGATATGGAGGCTGGGAATAGGAATGAACAAATTTGAAAGGAAATTTNGTATAAACTTGCTAGTAAAACTGGTGTTATAAAATTTTCAGAGTCAGTATTAGTATGTAATTTAGTTATATAAACAGCAAATCAAACTCAAAAGGCTTATGGATATGGAGGCTGGGAATAGGAATGAACAAATTTGAAAGGAAATTTTAACAATGATTAGTCAACATTTAGTCAGTAAGATGAAAACGAGAAGGTTTTGCACAACATCAACTTTTCAGGATGGACCGCAGAGTTGGGTAAATGGCAATGGATTGCATTGGTAGTGGTTACACAGGAGTGAAAACAAGGTTATCGTTTCGTTTGTTTCTGTCAAAGTTTCTTTCTTACAAGGTGTGGTAGTTCCTGTCCATGCGGACCTTGTAGAAACGCCAAATTAGGTAAGCCAGCGATGACAGGGCAATTGCAAACACGATTCCACCTGAAATGAACACAAAATACGTAGTTCATAGCAGACAGTTTCCAGTGAAACATAAAGTGAAGTTTTGAAATCCATACCGAAAAATTCTCCCCAAGCAAATCCACCTGGAGCGGGTTTGGGTGTTGGTGGAGCTGCAGTGGTTGTTACATTAGTAGGGGCGGGAGTTGTCGTCGTTCCGTTTGTGGGGGCCGCAGTAGTTGTTGGAACTGTTGTTCCATTAGTGGGGGCTGTAGTGGTTGAAGGGGGTGTTGTAGTTGTAGAGTTCGCTGCTGGTGTTGTTGTTGTGGGCGGAGCTGTTGTTGTTGTAGTTGTGTTTGGAGTCACTGGGGTTGGTGGTGGTGCCGTTGTTGGGGGTGTAGGGGGTCCAGGAGCAGGAGTGGTTGTATTTCCTGTGTGAATGTGTGCGCCTTTAGAAATATCAAACAGAGAAAATAAACATAAAGAAAATTCGGATACATAGTCATTTCTAAATTCAAGGGTATTCAAGGTATTGGCTGAACTCACATCCATCTAAGCTGTATGCAACGGCCATAACTCCTTCCGTAATGTTTACTCCTCTCACGCATCTTAAACCGGTTCTGGACAATTCATAAACGCACGTTCCATTGTTTCCAACTTCTTGATGGACTACAGTACTTACGCAATCTTGGCACGTGGTCTTGCTAACACAGATTGTGTCTGTCTCCTCCCCTGTTACCACAATCCAGACCATTTGAATACTTTTCACTTTTAAATACTTTCAATGATTTAAGTGACATGTAGATTAAAATGTTAACAAATCGTTACTTCCTACCTTGCCCCAGAACGGAAAGCGAGGCTGTCAAAAAAATACACACGAACGCTAGTGAATATGGCATGTTGGATATCATGTTTCCACTTTCTCCTCACGGATAGTCTTCCAGTGAAAGCAGCAGCAATCTCAAGCAAGATAGTAAGCTGAAAGAGCACAAAGAAAATACAATTATGATTAAGGATAAATTCTTCGTGGCACGAAACCAAATTTGTTTTTGTTTGGCTGGAAGGATTCAGTATTTTAAACTCATGCACACTATTGCTGTTAAAAAATGAAGGACAAGACTATGCTTTACGTATACAAAACCCTTAGAACCTTTTAACAGTTTGTTGTCTTTGTAAAAAATGGTTGTGGTAAAAAAATCGTCAATAAATCAATAGCGTTTGGAGACCACTCAATTCATGGTCACAGATAATTGCACTTTTTAAAACTGGACTGAAGCTAGAAGCGCAGGTGTTGAGTACGGAGCTGTCGCAATCACACTCATACTAAAAAAATGTTTGAAAAATATGCACAAGGTTTCAAACTTTCAAACACGAAGTATCCTCATTCCTGATGTAACAAAACCATCTTTTAACCTAGTAAGAAGGTCACGCTGAAACCCATCGAGTTCCACGTTCTTTTTGACAAAGCCATACAATAAAATACGCAGACTAATTTGTTTTCCTCATAACAGGAAACATCTCAAAACTCGCTTAGCTTTTTATCTTCCTTCCTCAGCCTGTAACCTCACATTTATGATGCAAACTAAACCACAAGACTAAACACTACTGGGAATATAGCAATCACGGAGTCTATTAGAGTGGCTAACCGAAATGATTCTATTACCGTCTTCTCTTTATCACGTTTTGTCACGCGTTTTTGCGTAATACCTTTTGTTGCAATCGTATCATGGAACAAAATATGTTTACATATAACAAAAATAGTTTTATACAGATTTTTTTTTTTTTGCAAATCAGTGAAAGTTTTCAGGCAAAATGTTAATTGTATTTTTTGTATACCTATCCTTCCAACAATTGGCAAAAAAATATGCTATTGCCTGTGTCACAGACTTGCAACGCTATAAATGAGGCATTCACTCAATAGCAAAAATGTAACTGCTTTAGTCGATGTAAAAATGTATAGCCTTTTTCAATATCATGACCTGACGGCCGATTAATCGCAAACGTAGCCGGGCTCTGTTATGAAAATGAATCATACAAGGATTGCGATTGTTAGGCACAGGTGTTTGCGTGTAGCTATAAACCCTTAGGCAAATTAACTATTGTAAGTATGCACACTCATGACATTTTTTTTATTACTACCTATACTACCACGATCCACTCACATGCGCAGTTATTAAAGAAATATATTTTTTTTACAGTGTAACGGATTGTCATTATATTGATTGGCAGGTAGCGTATAAAGAATACAGGTTTTCGTTCACTGTGGGTAAGACTAATGTCTGAAGAGGTAGCTGGCTTTGGTAATTTTTTTGTTTGGTTACTACTAACAAACATACACGAGGAGAACAACAACCTCGACAAAATGACAGGTTTATAGTATCGTTATGTGTGGAGCCAAAGCAATTTAGAGACGAGGAATTCCAGGTAAGCGTATTTTGAGCGGAGCAACGAAAGAGTATGAAGAAATGTCTGAGAACTTCCCATTGAGAGAAAGAAGACAGAAAATTGTCATTTGATACAGACAAGGGCTATTAGTTAATTGCTATTGGAAGCCTGTCTTGGGGTCTGATGGCTGTTAGAATCGCATTTGAAATGGAAATTGATTGATTTTATAAAACCATGAATGCCAATAAAAACTGTAGTTTAATAGAATTAAAATTATTGAATGAACAAAATAACATTGACAGGATAAAAAATATATTAACAAAACAAAAGACAGACTGATAACATTTAGAAAATGGTAGCAATGACTTGACACTTGTCAGGTTGAAAAAGATCAGCTCTTTGTTTAAAAATTGGATTTAAGAAAAGCGTGGATCAACCTGCGTACAGTTTTTCGCTTACGTCAATGGCTACTCTTCAAAGTAAACTTTTACTAGCGTCTTGTCACATGCATTTTTTTTATTTCGGGCTAGCAAGATCAAGATGGATTTTTCTACGAAATGCTCCACTACTTGGAAAACACAGTGCCTAACAGCCCTCTACAAATAAATCTATGCAACACGTATCAATTTTTACTAAGATGTTGTGTATATTAAAATTATTATTCCTCATCCATTCATGCACCTATCCATCATATGCCAAGAGTTACGTTTGTATAAAAAACAACAAAATCAGAACACAGCAGAAAAGTTACGAATAATGTGATGTCTTGTGTCGTCTTTACGAGCTTTTAATCATACTATGTTTCACTATTAAAAGATAGTTCAACAAAACATTCGACACAGTCGCATAAAAAACAGTTCAACGTAACAAAAAAAAAGTGGCTTGGAAAGATAATCTTGCTAAACAGAGGACCTATTAATATCATCAAGGTCATTGTTTTCAATTTACTGGTCTTGTGAGTTTGGCGTATGTGAACAAGTCAACAATTCACACGATCTGAATCTTACAATATGTATTGCGTATGAAAAGTTGTCGAAACTAAAAATACTCAAAATCTTAAAAACTATTCAAATCAAGAACAATTAGCGATTCCAATGTACATGAACAACTGAAGTCAGTCGTGTCAATCCCACTGTGGGAACAAACAGGTTTATAAACACTTGTGGAAACTATGTTTAAAACTTAACTATTGTGCAAAAAAACATAAAGATAAGGCAATGCTTAACCAACTGACAACTACTAAATCTGTTTAGAAATAGGCTATCAGTTTAAGTGTCCATATACAATCAATTCCACAGCCAAAACTGTCACTTTTATTGCGTAAACCGATGTATTAGCGCATAAAATTTGTAATTACCTATGCAGCTACTTTGAACTCCGCTTTTCTGAGATTTCCAACTTCTCCAACTTCCTCGTAACAAGCACAAACCTTAGAATATCATGCGGTTTCCAAACTCTTTAATTACTTTCCAATAAAACCACACATCACGCCCTCACTGTCAGCAACCGCACTATAGCCGTCTTCTTTTATAGGCTAATCTCCAGTTGTAAAGAGATCCTGTCGTTTATACATTCACTAAATCACAATTACTTTTTTCCACCTACTTCCGTTTAGTATGGCTGCTCGCGAAACACTGTCGAGCTTCGTTTGGAACCATACGTCCCCTGCTGAGCTCACAAAAAAATGAACCGTCAAACACAGATATGATTAGTTTGCATAAAATTGAACCATTACGATTTGTTCTGTTATATCTGTGCGTGTAAACTTTGTGGCAATATCTTTCTGCTTCTTTTCTCTAACAGCGACAGAAGCAACTATCCTAAAAAAGTCCGATAATCGTGAATGTTGACTAGTCAGCAAAAGTCCTGTTTGTTTTTTTCTTCTTTATTTGGTAGTATAGCAATGTCTGCTGTATATGACCGATAAATAGCTGCCTTTAGTGGGTTAGGCAAAATTTGATTTGTCTATTTATCTAAGAATGATAATGCATAAATAACCGGAGTGAGTATGATCAGAGTGGAGAGAACTCACAGCTGGCGAGCATGTAGTATGTGTGATGAAGAGTGGTAAAAATGAGTAAAGCACCTCTTATATAAACTAGTAAAACGCGTAGTACAAATTGAAGAAAGCAAGAGAACAATAGAAAGCACTCTTCTATATTACGTGGAAAATGGTATCCGCCTTAAAAAAATCATGAGCTCTTTATAGAGTAAAGTGAACCTGTGGGCTGATTACATGAACAAGCAGTCTAGTTTTGTGTGTCAGCCTTTAACACAATCCACATGACTGGTTTGGCTACGAGAAGTTTTTTTAAAACATGAAAAAATACGGTTTTACCAAGTAATGATGTATTGCAAGTGCAAACTAGAATGGTTTGCACAAAACGGTTTTTCTCTGAGCTTTGTTTAAGAAACCTGCATTGTTAATGTATAAAAAAGTATGCTATGTAGAATTTCATGTTTTTTTCTTTCTTTGTGTCTGGTAAGTTGAAAACTACCTGGTTTAGGCATTTTTGCAACGAAAAACTAACAAAATTATGCCTATGTAAAATAGCCAATTTATTTTCCTAAATTGCTAACACGCACAGAACGCTAAAAACCAATTTCCAAACTACACAGATTAGAACATATTATGGAAATATGATCCTGGCCATATTCGATATGAAAAACTAGTACACGTTATTTGGATAGCATAGAAAAAAATGTTTGGTATTTATCATTACGGACTAGTCCCATCCCATAACCCAGGTAATAGTGCTAAGTAAGTTGCCTGACAGGTTTAAGATTTTGTTATCATGAAACCCCTCGCTTATGATCTAGAAATTATTTCCATACTACACAAAAACCCATACACCATACAACTGTGTTTAGTCGATTAGGAACACGAAACAACATTCAACCGTAGTCCTTTGTGCGAAGTTGGAATGAAAAAAGTGAAACCGAAACGTGCAATTTCTCCAAACGGTTTTAATTCAGTTTTGTCTCAAAGTGTATCATTTTGTTTCCATCGGGAAATGAGGAATTTGTATCGATTGCATATTTTAAAACTTGTCAATAACAGAACAAAGAAGATATTTTTATGCTCTTTAGGTTTGACAGGAATTACGTAGTAGAGATACTAGTAAGTAAGAGATAGTAAGTGTTAAAATTTCGCATAACTGAGTAGTTATAGTTATGATCAGGCAAGTAACGTGTAGTAAATATTAGATGGAAATGTTTTAGGATAGCTTTCGTTTTCAGTTGCACATGCACAAGCATTACTATTACTATATGACTATGACTATGGATGACGGTTACTCATACTAGATCATACTCGTCAATTGTCGACGGTTTCGCTGAAAGCACAAACACAATGACAAGCAATTTAACTAACTGAAATCAAACAAGCATGCATGCATTAGTATTATCAGATTCATCACCACATAGGAACAGGTACATTTTCAGATACATATGAAGGCGGCTGCAGATTGGAAAGCTTTTGGAATGTGCAAGTGTCGATTTCCAGCCGTTTCACTCTAGCTCAGGGCCTGCTAACTTCTCATATTGCATCAAACACGCTCATGTATATATTCGTTCAAGGTTATTTCTACTTTACATAACAATGATCTGAAATCGATGACGATATTTTAAACTTTGTCATGCATGAATTTAGTCGCATGGCAACAAGACATTTGATAATTATTAAGTGGCATTATTGAGAAACGTGACTAACGTAACATGAAAACTAAATCCTTACAAAATTTCAGGATTTCTCATTAGATGAAACGTTTTTCGTAAGTAGATTGTTATATGTGAATTACCAATTTTGAACCTAGGAATTATTATGATTTCCATATGCCTTCGGATAGTCAACCGTGTAGGGGCATGAAGTCCCATTCGCTACACCTGTGTCCTTACAAATCCCCAAGCTAAACTTACAAGACTTTATTCCGGGATATACACATGGATTCTATAAATGGTCCACCAAACTAAGGAATACCCAGATAAAAGTAACTACCCTTTTAAATCTTCATTTAATAGGTCCCTAGCTATTGTTTCTCCTGTCAGCCTCTCAGTTTTACGTTATTATAATCCGATGAAATCGAGTAAAATGACTAGAATCATATGCAAACCAAGCAAGATCCGATATCATTGGCATTATTGTCACAGCTTAGCATGTTAATAAAACTGCTTTTGTGCCCAAAAAAACACAGTTGGGAGCCCTAACAGTATCATCAACATAGGCATCCTTTTTACCTAAAACGGTCATAATACCAAATCCCTAAACTCTTGCATCTAATACAAAATCCATAGCAGCATACTCCGATTTCCTCCGTTCCCATTAGGTCTATACTGAAAAAAAAACCACTAACTTCATTCCAGTTTATAGCCAAACTTTTGCCTTCTTATGAGAAATCCAATTTTTTTGAATGAAAAAAAAAACCTCCCACTATTAACTTGTTTTTGTTCAAAGATTGTTACGTTTTATGAGCTTCTTCCCAAAAGAAAATGTACATTATGTGATAAGCTCCCAAGTGTGCACTTTTACTATGTACCTGAATATGAAAGGGACACCTGAAAAAAGAAAAAAGATACTGGGAATCCAATTTTTTTGAATGAAAAAAACCTCCCACTATTAACTTGTTTTTGTTCAAAGATTGTTACGTTTTATGAGCTTCTTCCCAAAAGAAAATGTACATTATGTGATAAGCTCCCAAGTGTGTACTTTTACAATGTACCTGAATATGAAAGGGACACCTGAAAAAAAAGATTCTATGCTGGGAAGCGATCATTTGATAGGATAAAATATCATCTTCTCCTACCACTACCGCTTCTAACTAACCAGACCAGCTTCTGTGGTTGTTGTTTGAGCTTTCTATGGAGTGTACTCTATCTAGCTGTCAATGTCATTTACGAGAACAGGAAGGAAGCCTACCCGTCCACGCAAAGATGACATGACTTGTGCAGTATGGCTGCATATGGCTCCCGTATTTTAAAAGGGAGCGACAATCCTAGCATGCAGATTGTATGAACAAGACAAGAGATAAATATGAATGGATCAAGTAAAAGAGGAAAAAAATAGTAAGCTGAGTATGTATGATATGAAAAGTGCCTGAGGATCAACTCGGATCGGGTTTCAATAAGTGGGATGGTTGTTATTACTTTGAAAATATACAAAGTAGCTCTGCCGTAGTCATCATGTCTAGGTTGAGGTAGAGGAGGATAATATTTTCTTTTGAGAAGAGAAGGATTTTACTCTTGAGTGAAGCCAAAAAGGAGAAGGTGAATAATAATATGGAAATCAAGATGAGATGTGATACTCCGTAGTACAAGAAAGGAAGTTGGTGGATGAAAGAATAGAGAACTGGTGTGGTTTACTGATAGAAGAAAAAATAATAAACAGATTAAATTTTTTTTTCTAGAGTGAGTTTTTGTTAGAAAGCCAAGGCAGAATGTGAAGGAACCTCGAAGAGGACTGACCAGCGAATATATAAAAAGTGGAGTTTTGTGGAAAAATAACGAAAATTTGGAGTGGTTTTTATATAAAAAGTTAAGAGAAAATTGAATTGGGTAAAGATTAATGGGAAAATATTCAAGTGAAAAGGAAGATAAATATTTAAAATGATGGACGTTGAGGAAAGGACGGCTTCAGTGTTGGCGAAATTGGAGCTAGTGAAGGAGATCAAGTAAGTTTGATTGGAGCAATGAACTGGGTGCGGATTAGTGGGATAATGTTTTTTTTTTAATATATATTTTGTTATGTTCACAGGACAAAGACGATGCAAATGCTGAAGCTTAAAGAACGGCTTTTGGATGAGATTGAAGTGACAAGAAAAGAGGACCGATGCTTATCGGATTATCGGTCTGAGATGGAAATGCTCATACACAGGACAAAGACGATGCAAATGCTGAAGCTTAAAGAACGGCTTTTGGATGAGATTGAAGTGACAAGAAAAGAGGACCGATGCTTATCGGATTATCGGTCTGAAATGGAAATGCTCATTCAGGAGAAAATGGCTCATGTTGAGGAGCTAAGGCAAATTCATGCGGATATTAATGCGGTGAGTAAAAGCTTGAATTACAAAAGAATAAAGGATGTAATTACAAGGTAACTATGATTTGATGTTCATTTTGTTAACCACAGATGGAGTCGGTAATTAAACAGTCGGAGCAAGCTAGAAATCGTGCAATAGACACAGCCAAGCGATTGAACGCTGAGTACGGGCCAATCAAAGCTGAAGTGGATCGTCTAAGACAAAGTTGTTTGGGATTGGAAAGACTACCAGAATTGCACGAAGGAAGAGCCTGGACTAATGCCTCCAGAGTATGTACAAAAATATTGTTGCTTTAGTGATTTTGTAAATAAAACTAATGAGGGTTGTGATGTTTTTTTCAGACGCTTATTTGATCAGCTTCCTCCACCAACTTGGTCACACCCTCCAACCCAAAGGGAGGAAGTAATGCCAGGCATATCACCATACCAACAACAACCGTCAGCAACGCAAGCTGCTGCAGCGGCGTTTATAATGAGTCAAAACTTATTTGACCAGCTTCCTCCACCAACTTGGTCACACCCTCCAACCCAAAGGGAGGAAGTAATGCCAGGCATATCACCATACCAACAACAACCGTCAGCAACGCAAGCTGCTGCAGCGGCGTTTATTATGAGTCAAAGTCCATTAGCGCAAATGCAGTTGGCGGCGAAACCCGAACGCCCACCTCCTCCGCATATACCACCGCATCCATCAGGCCCGACACCGACTTTCAGGTAAGTTTTATATACATACATCTAGCAACCTGCGAGTTTAATTCCGAATTCCGAATTCACGTTAGCATGGAATCGTATTGGAAATCAAATCATTTTCTTGTATTTTACAGACAACAACCCCCGCCAATGAAATCTTGTTTATCCTGTCATCAACAAATTCATCGCAATGCTCCTATTTGTCCATTGTGCAAAGCCAAGTCTCGTTCCAGGAACCCGAAAAAGCCAAAGAAGAAAGAATGAAACCTACCATTGTCCTTGAAAGGACCGAAACGCCATTATTAGTCGCGCGTTTTTAACTTCACATATTTTAAAGTAGTTTACAATAGTAGTTTTTGTATAAACTACAGGATTAGAATTATGCATATGTTACCATAATGACATGCCGCACTTTTTTTTTGTAAAAACAAACCCATCCAGAAAGCTTACGCACCGAAAACCTGCAACCCTAGCACAGTAGCCAGTAAAGTTACCCGAAGTTACCAAGACAGATAAGTATTACAGGAGGTGGAAAAGATAGTATTAGTTTGTAAATTACAACAAGAGCACACTGCAGTAACACAACCATTTTTATGATTGTATACAGATTTTTACAACTATTGAACAAGTTTTTATTTATATGCACAAAACGCATCTTTATATATAAATACATAAAACTTTTAAAAATAGTTCGGTACTGTTTCTGCGATTGAATTAAAGAAGTGCCAAAATTCGTACATTTTCAGACTTGCAAAGAATTGCAATTTGTGTTTTTGAGATTTTGGATGCCTGTTTTTGATCAGGTGCCATGGAAATTATGATGGCTTTCATAATTAATATTACATTGATCTAAGTATTATACACAAAAAGAATCTGTTGCCTGACTGAAATGTTACCGAGTTGACGATGCGCAATGTACCAACTTTGATTCAGTACAGTGAAAGTATTTTCGCGCGTACCGTTCATTTCGGTTGCGATTTGAGTACATTTGAATCACTGGAAGGAAGGCTTAAAAACGAAGTTTCCAATCTGTCTCATGTTTGATTTTGTGCACTGTCGCTCGACGGAAGTTGTTAAGTACATAACATATGTGTAAGGCAAATAAAATAACGTTTCTTTTTCTACATAATATATATGTAGTTACTTATTTCAAATCATAGATGGATAATCATAATGGGCTTTGAACGTTTTTGGTCATACAAAATCATGACAACGAACGATTTTATGATCTGGAACTTTTTTACGAGATACATAATATATCCAAATGTTTAGGTTTTAAACTAGAATTTCATTGCCATCCATCATAAAAATGCCCATTACGACTAGTTTTTACGAGAATGATCTTACTATCTTACATAAGTCACAACTCACAACGATTACAAACAAAGACAAAATGCACATGACATAATGTGCACATGCTCAAGTGAAGACTCCCATTTCGAACTCAAAACAGTTTTTGCTTATATTTTCAACATTTTCAATTTGGCATAACATAATCACTAATCACAGACAAAACTTGATTATAACCGGTTGGTAGTTTTATGTTTTAGCGACAGCCGTAAGCAATATTATAAAAGCATTAAAAAATCCATGAAAAGTAATGCACAGTTACTCTTAATTGTTTTCACGCTGTTTATCTAACTAAAATATGAGTGCGCCAAACTTTACTAGATGCTGAATTCTAATCAAAATCATGAATAAAGAAGTCATTTGTTTACGCTTAAACGATATTTGTGTTCCGTGATGATAACGCTTCCCTGATAGTTTCAGAATCGAACAATTACCGTAAACTGTCGGACTTTTTTTTTGCTATGTAACGTCATGCTTTGTACCCCGACTTAAAGTGCTTTCATGTTTCCTGCTTTTTCGCATTTGAACATCTCATTTTTTATGCACAATAGCACAATCCACTTGCTTCATGTCGTGCAGTTTTAGTGTTTGTGCATCGTGCACCATGGTATTTTATCCCGGATGAAATGTACGATAAATTGCAGCTCTATTTTCAAGAAAAATCATGGTGCATGCAATAATTGTTTTCTTTTTTCAGTCCACTCGCTGCGCTTTGTGTACCACCTGCCATTCAAACCTCTTAAAACTGTTTGAATGTCAATCATGATTCACCAACCGGAAATGCTATCCTAGAAAATCCCTAAACAAGAGTATTTTCATAGTCTGATGTATTCTTGATTAAGATATTATTCAAACTTTTACAGTTTTGATTTTCGCCTGCAAATCTGTACCATAATTGTTTTTGGTACGCTCATTGCTTGCTTACTTTATAAATTGCAGCATAAAAATACACACCAGACAGTGCCACAGCAAGCCTTTTACTTCTTTAGCTTGATGTCATCATAATTTCTTGAAAATGCGCGTTTACTCTGAAAAGATTCTTGTATGCAACACTTAGTTTTGCCTGTATTTTTATCCTGCAAATGAACCCATTTTTATCGCAATCACACAACATATCCCAGCATAGCCATCTTCATGCGGTTGGGCTATGTAGTTAGAGATTTCCTGTGGTCAGTCAACGAATGAAAGGTCGCGTCGGTCAAATAAATTCTATTTTCAGTTCTCTTCGATGCACCCAAAGGAGCACCTACTTCAATTTTAAACCATCATTCTTATTACAACTTGTCTACTTCATGTGTGTGTATCCATATATTTCAATTACCTTGATTGTCTAAGTTTACCCACAAGTCTCATCCTAATCATCATAAAAAAATCTCCAGCTAACTATGCTCTCTGTTTTGTCTGCTGGAAACATCTCTGGCATGAGCACATGCTCAGAAGAAACATTTCTACACTAGAAAAAAGAAAATTACAATTGTAAATTACATTTCTGCCAGTCTTGTTAGACGAGTTTATGGTATCTGCACAGTTTTTTTTTCTCATACCATGCAAAACTTATTTTAGCAAGATTATTACTGGGTGGGAGAGCTGAGAGAAAAAAACCCTAATTTTTGTTTTCGTTGCTAGATAAAAGGAGTGTGCATGCAATGCACACATATCCACTTCTATCCAACGATTCTCTCGGGCCTATAACGTTGACTTGGACATGTACATTTGGTACATTTACTTTCTCAAAAGTACCAAGAAATGCTCGCAGTCCTTGTTGAGTCTACACGAGGGGAGGAAGTAGAAGTCAGGGAACAAGGACGGAGCAGTGCATACAGCCTGGGTTTCCAATTGTAAAAGGTTGTACACACAGTAGCAAAACTCTCACACAGAATATCCTCACCTCTCAACGTATTTTTCCTAGCAAAATTCGGTTTAACAAGATTACCCTGCATCTGTGAGTCGTGATGATGTGCTATCCGAAAGTGATAAGACAACTTGAAAACATTAAGTTAATAGAAGTCATGGAGGTACTTTGAGGGAAAATGTTCGCACAAAAACAGTCTCATCATGGGACTCGTTGAGAAAGGAATACTATGTATGCATAAAATCTACATAGTATTTGATTAGTTAATCAAATTCAGGGTCTTGAGAAAAAAAAATAAGTTTTTTAGTGTGGGTTTTTATGTGAAAAAGTGTCACAATGGCAGGGAAATTGTGGCGGTCCCGGGGCCGTTTTGTGCTTTCCAATTTAATTCTCTTTGGTTTGGGTGTAATGACTTGTTTGATATGTCTGCAAATGTTT
>JAAXOA010001540.1:0-15626 GCA_036561885.1 Salina celebensis
TCAGTTTGGCGATTCTCTTCAGTCTCCTTGCGATAAAAAGAGTTCATGAACCACAAAACAGTGGAGCAATTGAAGGAAACAACGTCTTTTTCGATGTAAAAGGTGTCCCAAAAATACTTATAATAAGTAATCCTAGACTCCGCCAATTTGTCCGGATATGTAATGTCGCCAAGTGGTTTCATTAAATTTATAATAAAATAGGAGCCAACAGATTCCACCAGTGATTGTTCATATGATTTTATGTCCATCCAGAACTCAGCGAAGAACTTCCCCGCTAAGAACTCTGCAAAGCTTCTGTGAATAAACTCGAGTTTGGAGTGGCTGCTTTGACAAAGAACACCCAACTTTGTAGCAAAATCTTCAATTTCTGGTACGTTTACAAATGATTTCAAGAAAACTGGAGCAATTTCTGGAAAAAGCAGTTCGAGTGCTTTATGAGTATGAAACCTTTCAAGAGTCTGCATATTACGAGTTTCAGTACCATTTCGTTCCCCGATGCCTTTGAGAATAAGGTTGTTAAAAAACAGTGTGTACAATTCACAAATGGACTCCACTTTCGCAATTTCATGCACAACAAAGTCTTTTCGCCGATTTGGATTGCATACTTGACGAGCACTTGTCTGATTAACCACCGCCAGTAGATAACACTGCAACGGAATTCCCAATATATCGTTTCTATCCATGTGCCTAATGACCTTGAAAGAATCGATGCATTCAGCTGCAAATTCAGACAGTTTCTTATCATTAACTTCAAGAATCTTTTCCTTCCATCGGTTCACAATGGAAGTGGTCTGTTCCTGTTTACCGAATGGAAGAATATCAAATGAAATCAGGTTAAAAGTTTTCTCCAAATGTGCTCGCGTATTTGGCCTCGAACTAATTATAAAGCGAACATTATTGGTTCCAACAAGGTTCTTCAAAAATGAAGTTATGTGTTCAGCGTAGAAATTGGGAACTTCGTCAAATCCATCAAAAACAAAGACAAAATTCAGTTTGTTGATTTTGGCTTGAAGGCTCACGATTTGTGCCGCCAGTTTTGAATCATAAGCAAATTGAAGAACCCGAGTTAGAGTATTGGCACCTTCAGACTCATTTTGATTGGCCAAGTGATTTGTAAAGGCGTCAAGTTGAATAAAGAAAACGGCGCTTCTATCTGAATATAGCTGAACCCTCCGTGCAATGCTCTGCATAAGCCAACTTTTTCCCATACCCGGAACATCACAGACTAAGGCACCTTTTCCGTCTTTTTCGCCGAAAAACTGTGAAACAAATTGGTCCTCCGACAGGTACGCGTCTCTGTTTCGCCTTTTGTTTAACCAGTGCTCATGCAAAATACTCGTCGCTTGAGTAGACCGTTGAAGAAGATACCCGTCCTTATCCTTGTACACAAGATGCAATGGTGCCTTAGCCACAAGCTCAAGGTCATCCCAGTCTTCGTCATCATCCAGGTGAATGTGTCGACAAGTAATGACACTTAGCTGCGTGCTTGACATTCGTATCACATTTGGGCTTACAAGGTCGTCCAAGGCACCTCGTTTAACGCCTTTGAAGACGAAAATGTCGGGACATTTCCTCTGGAAAATTTTAGGGTCGAGCAACAGGCGGTTTGAAATTGCCCTTGGAATGTAAAGTGCGTGCAACTCTGGAAGGTCCGGAGTAAGCTTCAATGTCGTACCGTTTTGGATGACTTCGGCTAGTTCACTTTTTAGCATTTCACAGTGAAGTAATTCCAGTACGGCGTCTTTTTGAAGATCCGGAAAACGTTGACGTAAAGTTTGCACTGATCCGAATAATTCAACTTGAATTTCCATGAATTTCTGAAAGATAGTATCCTCGCTGGATTCCAAATCCCGGTACTTCTGTCCAGTCCGCAGTATATCCAACGCTCCTGTCTGTCTGGTGTCTTCTAGAGCGCTCATAAGGGCTCCGTAAGCTCCTCGCCTGGTTTTAAGTACACCATACAGGGCTTTTGCCTCGCGTTGAGCTCCATGGTTGTCCCCAGCTGCGGTCTATGGGATGAAAACCAAATGCTTTCCAATAATTTTTTAACCTCTTATTAGCAACGTTACACTTACCAGTATTTCTACTTCCTCGTCTGTAACGTAGCCGCGTGCCCTCAACAAACTTTTAACCTGTGTGGTGCACTTGGTGTACTTGATCAGTATCGGCAAATTTTTATCAATGTGCGATTCTTCCCAGTCCTCCATTTGAGTTTCGTACCCGTCTTTGCTTTCTTCCAATATGTCTGTTAATTAAACCAACTCTAACTTTCAGAAGGGCTGTGTGTCACAAGCAGAAAATATATTAACAATGGCCGGACCCACGCTTCTGAATTGAGACACCAGTTTGTCAAGTGCAGTCATGCGTTCAAAATATGTGTGATCAATCTCCTGATAAGGAATATGCCAAGTGACATGCCTACAACGGGACACTAACACTACAGTTCATATAATACTGCCCATACAAATAATGTTTTTAAGTGATTAGGTGGATCACGTAATTATGAAATACATTTGTATCTTTTAACAGAAGATTAGTAATATTTCAGAGGTTTATACGCAAAATCAGATGTAGAATATCGGCTGATAAGAGTTACATAGGACGCACGGTAATAACATCTAGAAAACTTCGCATGTTGGCCATGCAGAAAGTGGGGAGCCATTGGAAAATTTCCAACCTTGCTGTTATTGTGGAATTTACGTCAATCCAATCGCCACTATTTCTCTTTGTCTGAATGATTGCTTTCAGTATTTAAGTACAATATTATCTAATGTGAGTTTTATATGAAAACGTCATTTAATATTTCATTGAATCCTGTCAAGTGTTTATCTACCAAAGATTGACGGACTCAACAGAGGTATGTATTTGCGCATGACCCAAACCTTATCAGTTCAGGCAAACACAAAATTTGTTTTATTCATACGAATATACATGGAAATACTAGGGAAAGATGCAGCGCGATACTTTATTTCATTGTAATGGATTTTTGCGCAATGAGCTAGATGATATAGTCAAACGCAATGAATGCATAATATAAAAGTAAAACATATTTGGAACATCATGTATTGTTCCGTATCATTCTAGAGTTAATAATTAGGAATTAAAAATACAAATAAAATCTATAATTGAATTATTCAGAGACAAATTTCAAATCATAGAAGTGAAGATAAAAACAAACCATTAAAAGGTAGAGGTGCAGGCTGCACATAGGTTCGGTGCAGTAGCTAACAAGAGGAAGAAATCATAACAAAACTCTACTTTTAGAGTTTACTAATTAAGCCCTGCGAAGGAAGCTTTGTAATGTTACCAGGTATTGTCTATGTTCCCCGTATATCCGCGAGTCCGTTTCTGCAGGCTGAAGCGCTTAGACGCTTCAACCAAGCTTGTGCGCCTCATATTTTTAACCCCAAAAGATAAGCCGTTCTCAGCTACCGCAGATTCCTGAATTTTTTTCTCTTTATCAAGCAACAGTGGAGATAAGCTCGGAATCAGTGCGGAGGTTTTCGAATGCGAGGACGCTGGAAAAATCAAGGAGGTTGTAATGAAGAGGGTTGGAGGAACGTGAAGGTGATGAAATGTGAATCTTGTAACTGTTAAACTTCGTGATTTCCATTATGTGGTATGTGGTGCAAATTGTGTGCTTATCATGTGATACCAGTCGACTGAAATAAAACAAGTACAAAATTTGTTTTGTACAAATGCTTTTTACTTGCTCCTTTAGCATTATTTTAATTAATTATTATTAGTGTTATCATAAAGGGGCTGTTTTCAAGTATACCTGTACTGTAATTGAAATTCTCCGTTGAAATAAAATCTAGGATTTCAAGACAAGCTTGGTTTCACACTACTTATATCTGAACAAAAATTTTCAAATCTGTCCCGTCCTTCCTACTATAACCAGGAAAGAAGTAAGTTTTACCGTTAAAAGGGTACATTCTAAGTTGTTTTAAAATCCATGAAATCCATGTGTAAAATAGGTCATGTTTGATACCGTGTCATTTGGAAGCTACAAGTGAAAATTTTTAATTCGACTGCATTAATTTGATTTGTCAGTGCCACGTGACTCATTCGTTTCTTTCTACTTGTTTGTTTTCTAAGTGAATTTCAGATTGGAAACATTGACGAAGCGTCAGCGTCCAGCGAATCGGATAAGAAATACTGGAGGCTGGACTCCGATTCCCCCGGAAATTAAGGGGAACTTAAAATCATGTTAGTTAGCAACCATTTCTCATGGACAAGGTCAAGGTGTTCCAGCACATGCACGAGAGGAGGATCTGTGTCCAAAACAGTAGTAACTGTGAGAGGGGCATGCATGGAATACAAATTGGGTATAAAAATGTGAGTTTTCGTTTGTTAATTTAAATCATTGTTAAAATGTTAAATTTTAACCTTCCTGCAGCTGCTCACGACCCTGGTTCAAATGAAAACAGCCTCCAGCACAGAAACAACACCTGCCAGGGTTGACCTCCATGTCATCTCTTACGCCAGCAACCTGTTCAATTCAAACCAGCATTCAGTGTTCAGAGTGGGGACATTGTTGACGGTGAGGGCCCTGTGGAAGTATTATGGCGACAAACAACACGCCGTCGTTTTTATTTGCGTTTGCGTTCGACCACACAATTAACGATGACAACTTGGACACGTTCATCTTCAAGTTACTTGAGAATTGTGTTCAAATAGAAATTAAGATTTTAAACGGCAAGACAAACTGGACAGAGCACATGAACAGGGTGTTCTAGCACATGCACGAGAAGGTGTTTGGCGTCCAGGAAATTTGCAACTGTGTGAGAGATGTGCAGCCAACGAAAGGTGAAATAAAACCTTGTAGGCGTGCTGCAGTTCCTGCCAACTTTGGTTCACAGGAAAACGGCCTGCGGCACAAAAACAAGTCCTTCCCGGGTCGATTTCCTCGTCAACTGACGCCAACGACGTCTTCGCAAATGAATACCAGAAACACCGCGGACTGGACCCGCTCTCCAAAAAAGAACAACCTTCAGACGAGTCCCTTTGACATCATTTGCAGTACCTCCATTTCCTCCATGACAAACAACAACACCATGTGTGAACCGTTAATATTACTCCGTAATCCTTCCAAACAACCTTCAAAATTTGTCCAAAGAGTATAATTGTTAGAGGTGCTGCATTGCAGAGCTACATTGCAACCTCTGCAAAGTATTTGCAATGCAGGAATGAACACGTGTCCTAACGACATGTTGTAACCGTCGACCGAAATAAAACAAAGTAGTGAAATACAGACAAGTACATATCTTGCTTTTGAATATTTGTAATACCCCATTTTTATTTTCATATACATCTTAACATAAATGTTTAATAATTAAAAATTACATGCTTACAATTTTTAGTAGCTCAAATGAAAGCCGACCATAATAAGTTAAAAATTTTTACTCAATTTTCTATCCTCTTGGCTTTATTTACATTTCCATATTTTGAATTTTGTTTTTACTTAAGATGAAGGGTGCAACGACCATTGCATAATTAAATACATGCATATCGTATCGTATCCGGATTTTATCCAGTGTTCTACCCATTTAACTTTGCCATTATGATTAGCATAGTGAAGGTAATTACGTCTGTAGTAGTTACTACCGGCAAAGTTAGGAGTCACATCGATTAGTATCTTTAGTGTTTCCACATTGTGAATATCAGAGGAAATAAAACAAAAGTTGTCTGGAAGTGCCATTTTAAAACTATCCAAGTTTAAATTCTGAAGAACGGCTTCTCCCTTGTATTCAGTAATATTACTAGCCGAATCCATAGTCAAGCCGTATGAAAAGTGAAAGCTGTCGTTTTGTTCACTTGGAAAAAGTAACAATAGCATATTGATGAAGTCTTCGTCCTTACCATACATTAGGATAATTTTCAAAAAGGATTTTTTATTTTCAGGCGATGCATGTGTCAAACTGCACTTATTATTCCACGCCAGAGTTATCAGATTTACCAATGATATGTATCCACCAACCAGCCGAAACTTTAAAAAACACGACAAAAACTTGCTTACACTTCCAAACACTGCTTCCATAAATGTTATTTTCACATTCATGGCGACATTTGTGTTATTTATGCCTGCCAGAAAAGCCTGCAATAGTCTTTGTTCGTTTATCTTAATTTTTTGATTAAAACACAGCACCATTTCTAGATTTTTTTGTGCGATGGCAACTTCAAGCGGCGTCAGAAACTTATCAGGATAGTTCATGCAATATTTCAAAAGGCAGTTCTTAGATGAGCCGCCAAAGAGATCAAAAACCTCTGAAGCGTTCTCCGGAGAACCATGTGCGGAAATGTAACAGAGAAGAAAAGGCAAATCAGGCGATTCGCTTTTCAAAAGGAACGGAACCCTTAATAAAGCTAACCTTTCTGTATCTTTAAAGAAGACTTTCATTAAGGAAACAAGCAAACTCAGAAGTGACGAAAAGTCATGATTGACACAACCGATGATATTAATATAACTATATTTTCGGATGTTTTCTTTGCACATCGTTAACATATCCTTTTGTTTTTGTATGCTCGCGGCGGGCCTCCTCCAAGGTGGCAGAAGCCTCTGCTGACTACTAAGAGTGTCTGCAAAGATAGAAATGTGGATATTCTCTTCCGGCTCCTTTTGATACAAAGAGTTCATGAACCACAATACAGTGAAGCAACTGAAGGAATATTCCACGTCTTTTGGGATACGTCTCCTTGAACATCTTCTTTTGTAGTAAATCCTATCCTCATAGTATACGAATCTTTTCGGATATTGAATTCCGCCAGGTGGTTTCATTATATTTGAAATAAAGTAGGACCCAACAGATTGCACAAACGAGGGATTATGGGATTTTATACCCATCCAGAACTCCGCAAAGAACTTCCCAGCTAGGAACTCCGCTAAGCTTCTGTGAATAAACTCGAGTTTGGACTGCCTGCATTTACACAACACACCAAACTTGGTTGCAAAATCTTCAATTTCTATTTCAGTTTCTAACGAATTTAAGACGACCGGTGCAATTTCAGGAAAAAGCAGCTCCAGTGCCTTATGAGTATGAAACCTTTCTACTATCTGCATATTACATTTTTCATTACTATTTAGTTCAGTAACGCATGTGGGAAAAAGCCGGTTAAAAAACCGTTTGTACAATTCACATATTGACTCCACATTCGCAGTTTCATGCATAACTACGTCATTTCGCCGTTTTCGATTGCATACTTGACGGGCTCTTGTCTCATAAACCATCGCCAAAAGATAACACTGCAACGGGACACCCAAGATATCGTTTCTATCTGTCTGACTAACGACCTTGAATGAATTGATGCATTGCGCTGCAAAGTTCGACAGTTTCTTATCATCTCTTTCAAGAATTGTTTCCTGCTAGCGGGTCACAATGGAAGCGATTTGTTCCTGTTTACCGAATGGAAGTATATCGAATGAAACCAAATTAAAAGTTTCTTCTAAGTGTGCTCGCATATTTGGCCTTGAACTAATTATATAGCGAACGTATTTAGTTGAATCTGACGAGTTTCTTTAAAAACTTTGTGATGTTTTCGATGTGGACATGGGGAACTTCGTCAAATCCATCCAAAACAAAGACAAGATTTACGTCATTCATTTCAGCGAATAGGCTCAGAATCCATGCCGCAAGTTTTTTACCATAAACAAACTGAAGAACCTGATGAAGTGCAACGACACCTTCATAATCACGGTTTTCTTTGGCCAAGTAATTTGCAAAGTAGTCAAGTTGAATGAAAAATACGGTGGTTCTAGACGCCAATAGCTGAACTCTCCTAGCAATGCTCTCCAAAAGCCAGCTTTTTCCCATACCCGGCACATCACAAACTAAAACTCCTTTTATGTGTTTTTCGTCAATGAACTGTGAAACAAACTTTTCCTCCGACAGGTAGGCATCATTTTTTCTTGTTTTGTCCAACCAGTGCTCATGCAAAATGCTGGTCACCTGAGTAGACTGTTGAAGAATATATCCGTCCGAATCCTTTGACACAAGGTGTAATGGTGCCTTCGCCACCAGCACAAGGTCATCCCAGTGTTCGTTATCATCCAGGTGAATGTGTCGACAAGTAATGCAGCTCACTTGTGATTTCGACATTCGTAAGACAAAGGGGCTTACAAGCTTTGCTAAAGCACAAAAGTTAACCCCTTTGAAGACAAAAATGTCGTGACAGGTTCTCGTGAAAATTTCAGGGTGCAGCAACAACCGGTTTGAAATTGCCCTTTGAATGTACAGTGCGTGTTGTTTTGGAAGGTCCGGAGTCAGTTTCAATGTCATGTCGTTTTGAATAACTTCATCTATTTGTTTGTTAACATTTTCACAATTAAGTAGTTCCGACACGGTTTCTGTTTTAAGACCCGGAAAGTGTTGCTGTAAACTTTGTACTGATCCGAATAATTCAACTTGAATTCGCATGAATTTTTGGAACCAGGTATCCTCGTTGACTTCCAGATCCCGGCACTTTTTACAAGCCTTTAGTATATTTAACGCTCCTGTTTGTCTAGTTTCTTCCAGAACGTTCATAAGTGTTTCGTACGCCCCCAGCCTTGTTTTGAGGATATCGTACAACTCGTTTGCCTCTCGTTGTGCACCATGGTTGTCCCCAGCCGCTGTCTATGTGATGATAACCATAATATAAGCTTACAAATGATTATAGAACTGTAATTAGCAATGCTGTACTTACCAGTATTTCTACTTCCTCCTGTGTAACGATGCCACGTGCCCTTAATGAACTTTTTACCAGTGTTGTGCATCTTGTGTTCATGATAAGCTTGGGCAAATTTTTATCTATGTGCGATACTTCCCAGTCCTCCATTTCAATTTCGTCTCCGTCTTTGCTCTCTTTCGTTATGTTTGAATACTTTATCCCACTCAAACTTTCAGAACGACTGGGTATCACAAGCACTAACAATCCTTAATTTATGTTGACTTAATGGTAAGTAAGTAAAGATATCCGGTGGTCTTACCCAAACGCAAACAGTGACGGCTGTCTAGCAAAGTTTCCATGAGTAAGTATTAATTATTTCCATCAGTTGCGGGTAAGTGTTTTCGTGCAAAGGACGTAACCATCCAGAGGTTTTTTGTCAAGGTTTTTGCGGTCAAACAAATATTCTATCGGTGATATAAACTAATCAACCGATATGGAAACTGTTTTCGTCTCTTTCCAGGAATGGTTTCATTTAGAAGGACTATATTATAATGAGTTCCATAATCATTATTTTGCTAACTCGTTCTGTTGTTTGTCTCATTTTGTGCGTTGTTTAGCATCACCTAGTGAAAATATTTATACAAATGTAAGTAACAATTAGTGTGTGTGGTTTAATGTTATTTTATCTAAAGTACAGTTCCACTGCAGACCTAGTGTTGTGTTAATATTAATCATCATGTTACGTTCTTGAGAGCGGAAAAGCTTGCGGTTGGCAAAAAAATGAGATAAGGTATGACTTACATGAGATCATTCCATCTAGGGTTTTTATATTGCCGTAATTTTTCATAGGATTGATGAGTCAGCGGGATTTTCTGTCTACTTTCAGTGTACAGGCCATTAAACTGTGTTCGCATTAACCCTTAGAAAGGCAAATTTTTAGAATTGTACTTGGAAGTTACAACAGTTCCAAAATCAGGTATTTAAATTTAAAAGATTTACAATGAAAAATTGGCAAAAACGTATACATATAAATTTCAAAACACTGATAAAGAATACTCAGTGCAAAAGTTGCAAGGCTCGTTCCCATTTAAACAGTTCGCGATATGTGGTCCCAAGATATAAACTTCCAGATAAGTCATTTTCCCTATGAGGAAACTTCCCATATTCCAATATGTTCAACCGCATTCCCACAACTAAAATTTCATTTTCATTTTCTAATTTTCAAATGTATTACATTGTTCAAAGCCACACGTTATGAATACGACTTTTTCTTATTAAGAAACTAAGAATGCAATCCAAAGCATACAATTTACAAGCTGTGTTGGTAAGTGTAGCTTATCAATCCTTTAAAGATTAAACTAGCATAAGCATGATAAACAATAATCTCGTCGGTGGCTTTAAGCCAAAATTGCAATAAATCATTTTAAATTGTAGAAAACACTTGTTTGCAAAGTAAATCAGTGTTTATATTTTTTCCAGTTGTTATTAAATGCCTTATTAGTGGAGAACTGGAAATTTTAAATACGGTTGTTTTTGTTCTAAAGGGATTATCTTTGAAAGGTATAAGGACAAAGTTCCGGAGTTGCCTTTTTAAATCCACTGACGTAATAAACGGTATTCGTTCCTGAATACATCTTGAAATTAATTTAAGACCTGAGCTAGCTGTGCAGGCCTTCTGTAACAGTATTACTTTTTCATGAACGTAGGCGCTGTCACTCATCCTTAGTTGTATCTTGAATTCTAAATATTCTGTTACTGACGACTTTTAATAGTCCTTTTGATTTCTTTAAGAAGATCTCTTTTTAAGCATTGGAGCATGGCAACCCCATGCTTGGAATTGAAATATGAAGTACTACGGTATAGAAGTGCTGGATTGCAATTCAAAACCCAAATTGGATATAATATTAATGCTCGCTAATTGTAAGTAGTCCATTGGGATATAATTTTCTGCTGACAGTAAACCAACGAGTAAAAGGAGGTAGAGAAAGTGGTCAATGGGGAATACGAGTTTCTTTTGTTTATATTTTGGTTTTGAGGGAGTATTTATTAGGAGTAGCGGTGTGAAAATTAGATGAAATATCTTCTATCCTAAATTGGCTCTTGCATTTTATGCTACTCAAAAGGAAACTTGTCATCATAACGTATGCCTCAAAACAATTGAAGGTATCTACATTTGAACGCTAAGGCAACATATATCTTAATGATGATGAGCTTTGCAAAATGAACGTGCGAGGATTTGTCTGGTAGTTTACACTACACAAAGATTGAATTATGCATACGACCGGACGTCAAACATTTACTTTCTAATGCCCCAATGCTTTACACTTTACCTAAAGTTGCAAAATTTAACCACGTGAATTTCTATTTCAGGGCTGACGCAGCCATCTAGGAAATAATAATATGAAGAAATAAAAAATCGGGTTCTGCACATGGTTATCCGTAAGTATTAAAATAAGCTTTTAATGCACTTATATGCAGTTGATTCCACGCCCTTTACGAACACGTTTTTGGACGCTAGTACCGTCCGTGTCAGTAAGGTACTTGGCTAGATGCTATAAGTGTAACACCAAATTGTCGAGTGCTAAAGTTAGTCAAAATTTATGCAAAGTATTTACGCAATTGACACGGACTGTATGTGCAGTTGTTTTTGCATTTGTCTTTCATTAGAAAAGTCCAAAACTAGTTCAAAACATATTATTTGACATATGGCATTGGATCTGACTGATCACAAAAGAGAAATGCCTCCAAATTACTTGTTTCGAAATGATCTAGATAATCTGATATCTTGTTTATCATATGATAAGGTTCATCTGACCATATACAATGCTGAACTGGACGACTTTCTATTAACTTGGAGATTCCAAGCGAAGTAAGCGTGAGTGAATTAAAATATTCTCTTAACATATTTATGAATGGCTCAAAACTGACCACTGAACTTTTGAATGATTTTATGTACTTTTTTTATATTTAGCTAATACAATGATGCTGAGGGCTCGTGAGGGTATTGAGCCAACCAAAGGAGGTTGTTCACCGTAAAACTAAAATTTATTTGTTTATGAAGTATTCCAATAAGCAATTGCATTTGTCCTACAATGCAGGAATGCTCCAGGTGCTGACCAAATGGTTCCAAATGTCCCTGGTTCAAATGAAGACGGCCTCCAGCAGAGAAACGACTCCTACCAGGGCCGACCTTCTCGTCATCTCCGACGCCAACAACATCTTAAGAAATGAGTACTTCAACCACCGCGACCTGGAGCCCCAATCCAACAAGAATGACCTCCAAAAGAGTCTATTTGACATCACCAGCAATACCTCCAACATTTTCTCTATGAGCAACAACAACAAGAGTGAACCGTTAGTGATAACTCCATAGTCCCTCCAGACGACGCGTAAGATTTGTCCAAAGCAAAAGAACCTATGCAAGGGATTGGCGCTACAGGGATACGTGGAAGGTTAAGGACCTTGCGACGCTGTATTTTACTCGGGCAACAGTTGGAAAGACGTTTGCCCAGCGCTGAGACTTAATTAGTATGATTCCTGTTTCGAAGGGTGTGCTACAGCCCATGGAAGACGATAGTTAACAGTGGAGATAAGCTTGGAATCAGCTCAGAGATCACAGCGTGGGAGGACGCGGGGAAAATCAACGAAGTTGTAATGAACTCGTTTGGAAGCACAAGATTGATGACGTTCAAGGATTACTTTAATTGCTCTAAAACCTCGGGTCCGGATTTGGGATTTGTATTGTTATGAACCGCAGGTTATTAATATTTCCGAGTGATATATAAAGTGATATAATTTATTTTTGCTCAACTTGTGTGCTGATCTAGGGGAGTGATACCGTACAACTGAAATTTAACAAGTTCAAATTTAAAACCAGTGTGGAACAATTTTCATTGGAATTTTTGTTTTCTTTCTTGTCCAAATTCCATTTAACGCTCACTGCAGGGTTCAAAAATTATTATTGATTTATTTTAACAATAATTAGTTATAATAATATAATAAATAGTTATTTTTTTAACAATAATTTTTGTGCAACTTGTGTGCTTATCATGTTGGTACTGTCGACTGAAATAAAACAAAGTACTGAAACACAAACAAGTATGTACATGTCTCCACTTGTAAGTTCGTAATACACCAATTTTACTGTCCTATATAATATGTATAATAAACAATGGCAATGAGATAAATGAGCATTGCGTACGTGCGTGAAAATAGACGAGACTGGAATCAAACGATATATCTAATAGATGCACCAAATTTGGTGAAAATCGGATGTAAAGTACAGCATTTATCGTTCAAACACCAAATTCAGGCCTCTGCAGGTGCCTGATTTAAATTAAAACCTAACTAACCTCTGCAGAAGTCCACCAGCATCTAGTGGAAAATG
Source organism: Salina celebensis (assembly GCA_036561885.1). Classification (NCBI taxonomy): domain Eukaryota; kingdom Metazoa; phylum Arthropoda; class Collembola; order Entomobryomorpha; family Paronellidae; genus Salina; species Salina celebensis. The sequence continues at coordinate 13,034 of JAAXOA010001540.1, forward strand.
TTTCGTGAAAATCGGCCGTAACTGGCGGTTTTTATCGCCAAAATCTAAAAACAGCCTCTTACAGGGCCTCTATATAAGAATCCTCCCAAATCCACTTTGCATATTGTCGGCGAGATCATGGTGCACCTCTGTGCCATAGTTTGTGGCAATCTGTCAAGAGCTCAAAAATGACGGAAAAACTGTTAAAGGGCCTGCGGGTCCCTGATGGGCTTGACCAAATTGCACCATAAACTATACACGAAACCGTAGCACCCTCGAGAACTTCTCTGCAAAGTTTGAATACGATTGGAATAAACGCTGGGCAATTATCGTTGGACAGGGGATTGAGAATCCGGACGTCCGGAAATAAGGACAGACGATAAACATGATCCCAGATAGCATATGCTACGCAATGCTAAATAACAAGAATATTTCACAACTAAAAAAATTAATTTTTGCGGTTTTGGGTTGCTAATACGAAAGCCGACCATAATAAATTGAATATTTTTCACATCATTTTCTCTTGGCTTCCTTAACTTTTTTATATTTTGAATGCTGTTTTGACATAAGAAGCATGATGCTACGACCAATGCAGAATTACATTCAAATACCGTGAGTTGCAGGCATTATGACAAAATAATATTCGAAGACAATCATGATGAACTAATAATTCCATCCGTTTGCAGCAGTGTCCGCAGTTCCTTTCCAATTGGATGATGTGTGTCGAGGTCTCTTGAAAGTAAATCTAATGGTGTATCGCCTTTACAGTCTTTCATCTTCCAAATTTGACTGTAGCCCGCTTCTATCACATATTTAGCCCATTTTGCAATATCTTGCAACTCATCCTTTGACCAATATGGTTTTATTCTAATGCAAACGGTATGTGCAAAATTTCGACTTTTGTTGTTCACTGCATTAACATCTGCCGCGTTATTCACCAATATCTGCGTCATCCCAGCACCGTGATTAAACAGGTGTACATAATGCAGTGGTGTATTACCATCTAAATCTCGCTCGTTAATATCGTACCCACATTCAATCAAGTGGTCCACCCACTCAGCTTTTCCATAGTAAACAGCATCGTGAAGGTAATTACGTGCATTCGCGTTGCAACTGGATAAATTTGGAGTTATACCAATAAGCATCTTCAGTACCTCCACATTGTCAATCTCAAGACAAACAAAGCCCAAGTCGTCTGGAAGTGCCATTTTGATACCATCCAAGTTTAAATACTGAAGAATGGCTTCTCCCGTGTATTCAATAATATTTCCAGTCGAATCAATTGTCAACCCATATGGAAAGTAAAATCTGCTGTTTTGTTCTTTTGGAAAAAGTAGCAATAACAGCTTGATGAGTTTTTCGTCAGTACCAACCTCCAGGGCCATTTCAAAAAATAACTTTTTATTTTCAAGAGAAACATGTGACAAACTGCTCTTACACGTCCAAGCCAGATTTATCAACTTTATCAATGATTCATGAACCACCACAAACTCAAATGTTGGCATGGACAAACACGAAAAAAACTCGTTTACATTTCCTAAGACTGCCTCCAAAATTAATATGTTCGCATTAATGTCGGCTTTTGTAATCTCATCGCTTTCCATAAAAACGTGCAATAGCCTTTCTGCATTTATTTTTCCTTTATTTTTCAAAAATTGCACCATATCTAAATTATTTCTTGAAACAGCGACTTCAAGCGGCGTCCTGAACTGTTCAGGATAGTCAGTGCAAAATTTCAATAGGCAGTTCTGGGAGGAACTGCCAAAGAGATCAAAAACCTCCGAAGCGTTCTCAGGACAACCATGAAAAGCAATGTAACAAAGAAGATAAGGCAAATCAGGCGATTCGTTTTTGAACAGGAATGGGACCCGAACTAATGATAACCTTTCTGTTTCCTTGAAGAAGGCCTGCATTAAGGAAACAAGTAAACTCAGAACTGACGAAAAGCCATGATTGACGCATCCGACAATATTAATATAACTATATTTCCGGATATTGTCTTTGCACAGCGCGATCATATTCTTTTGTTTTAGCAAGCTTGTTGCAAGCCGCCTCAAAGGAGAAAGACTTCTCTGCTGACGAAGAAGAGTTTCCACGAAAATTATACTGGGGGCTTTCTCTTCAGTCTCCTTGCGATATAAAGAGTTCATGAACCACAAAACTGTTGAGAAACTGAAGGAAACAACGTCATTTGGGATATTGACGATACCCCAAAACCACTTATTATAGTAAATCCAATCCTGGAACCATTCGAATTCCTCCGGATATTTAGTTTCGCCAGGCGGTTTCATTACATTTATAATAAAATACGAGCCAACAGATTCCACCAGCGATGGTTCATATGATTTTATGTCCATCCAGAACTCAGCAAAGAACTTCCCCGCTAAGAACTCCGCAAAGCTTCTGTGAATAAACTCGAGCTTGGACTGTCCGCCATGACACAGCATCCCTAACTTTAATGCCAAATCTTCAAGTGCTGCTTCAGGTTTGAATGCACTTGAGAAAACTGGTGCAATTTCTGGAAAAAGCAGCTCCAGTGCTTTTTGAGTATGAAACCTTTCAACCGTTTTCTTATTACATGTTTCATTACGATGTGGTTCGGCGACGCCTTTGA